>JAHFZB010000133.1:53965-99626 GCA_036884735.1 Huso huso
ATCCCCAGAGAGTGCACAGACCCCATCGACTTCGGACGGGGTCCAAACAGCTCACCGAATGGTCCCAGGCACCTCCCCAGTGTGCGCACGGGCCCAGTGATTTTGCAAAGGGTCCCAGCAGCTCGCCAAATGGTACCTGGCTCATCACCAGCGGGCATGGGACCCAGCGACCCCGACGGGGTCACAGCGCTCGCTGAATGGTCCATGGCACCTCCCCAGCATGCCCACGGGGCCCAGTGACCCCGCCGAGGGTCCCAGCGGCTCACCAAATGGTCTCTGGCACCTCCCCAGCGAGCGCAGGGGGGCACCGACCCAAGGTCCCAGTGGCTCGCCAAATGGTAACTTGCATCTCCCCAACACAAGCACGGGCCCCAGCAACCCTGTGCGGGTCCCAGCAACAACCAAATGGTCCCAGGCACCTATCCAGCGCACTCACAGGGCCCAGCTACCGCCAGGTGGTCCCAGTGACTCGCAAATGGTCACTGGCACATCCCCAGAGCGCCGCGGACCCCATCGACTTTGGACGAGGTCCAAACAGCTGAGGTCCCTGGCACCTCCCCAGTGTGAGCATCGGGCCCATTGACCCCGCGGGGTCCCAGTGGCTCGCCGAATGGTCCCTGGCACCTTACCAGCATGAGCACGGGCCCCAGCGACCCGTCTTGGGGTCCCAGCTGCTCGCCAAATGGTCCATGGCTCCTACCCAGCGCGCACAAGGCCCAGCAACCACGTCACGGATTCCCAGCAGCTCACAAATGGTCCCTGGCTCATCCCAAGCGTGGGCACGGGACCCAGCGACTACGCTAGGGGGTCCCAGCAGGCTCGCCAAATGGTCCCTGGCTCCTACCCAGCGCATGCACGGGCCCTAGCGATTTCTAGCGGGATCCCAGCGGCTCACCAAATGTTATCTGGCTCCTCCCCAGTGTGCACAATGGGCTCTATGACCCCGCTGGCCCCAGCTGCTCGCAAAATTGTCCCTGGCTCGTACCCAGTGCAAGCACAGGGCCCTGCAACCACGCGGTGTGGTCCCAGCAGCTCGCCAAATGGTCCCTGAACCTCCCAAGCGTGTGCACGGGGCCCAGTGACCCCGCCAAGAGGGTCCCAGCAGCTCACCAAATGGTCCCTGGCACCTCCCCAGTGTGCGCACAGGTCCCACCGACCCCGCGCGGGGTCCCAGTGGCTCACAAAATGGTAACTGGCACCTCCCCAGGACAAGCACGGGCCCCAGCGACCCCGTGCGGGGTCCCAGTGGCTCGCAATTGGTCCCTAGCACATCCCCAGAGCGCAAGACGACCCCATCGACTTCACACAGGGGTCCAAACAGCTCGCCAAATGCTCCCTGGCACCTCCCAGCACGTGCACAGGCACCAGCGATCCCAGCGCCCGGTCACAGCCTATCACCAAATATACCCTGACACCTCCCCAGCACACGACTGGGCCCAGCGTCCCCCAAATGGTCCCTGGTCCCAACGGCACGCCCCAAAGGTCCCAGCGGCTCGCCAAATGGTCCCTGGCTCCTATCCAGCGCGCACAAGGCCCAGCAACCACGCACGGATTCCCAGCAGCTCGCAAATGGTCCCTGGCACATCCCCAGCACGGGCACAGGCCCCAGCAACTTTGGCGAGGGTTGCCAGCGGCTCGAAATGGTCTCTGGCACATCCCCAGCGTGCGCACGGGCCCCAGCGACCCGTGCTGGGTCCCAGCGGCTCGTCAAATGGTCCCTGGCTCCTACCCAGCGCACAAGGCCCAGCAACCACGCACGGATTCCCAGCAGCTCGCAAGTGGTCCCTGGCACATCCCAGCACGGGCACAGGCCCCAGCAACTTTCGAGGGTTGCCAGCGGCTCGCGAAATGGTCTCTGGCACATCCCCAGCGCGCGCACACGGGCCACGATTTCTAGCGGGGTCCCAGCAGCTCACCAAATGGTACCTGGTTCCTCCCAGCACGTGCACTGGCCCCACCTCGTGCAGGGTCCCAGAGGCTGGCCAAATGGTCCCTGCCACATCCCCAGCGGGCACATGGACCCCAGCGACTTCGCGCGGGGTCCCAGCGTCTCGCCAAATGGTTCCTGGCTCATCCCCAGCGTGGGCACAGGACCCAGCGACCCCACGATGGGTCCGCGGCTCGCCGAATGGTCCCTGGCACCTCCCAGTGCGCCCACGGGCCCATGGACACCGTCTTGCGGGTTCCAGTGGCTCGCCGAATGGTCTCTGGCACCTTACCAGCACGCGCACGGGCCCCAGCGACCCCACGCGGGGTCCCAGCGGCTCATAAAAATTGTCCCTGGCTCGTGCCCAGTGCAAACACAGGGCCCTGCAACCATGCGTGGGGTCCCAGCAGCTCGCCAAATGGTCCCTGGCACCTCCCCAGCGCACGCACTGGGCCCAACAACCGCACACGAGATCACAGCGGCTCACCAAATGGTCCCTGGCAACTCCCCAGCGTGCGCACAGGGCCCACCAAACCCGTGCGCGGTCCCAGTGGCTCGCTAAATGTTAACTGGCACCTCCCCAGCACAAGCACGGGCCCCAGCGACCCCGTGCGGGGTCCCATCTGCTTGCCAAATGGACCCAGGCACCTTCACAGCACATGCATGGGCCCCAGCGACCCCGTGCGGGGTCCCAGCAGCTCTCCAAATGGTCCCTGGCACCTCCCAGCGCGCCCAGTCCCAAGCGACCCCGCGGGATCCCAGCGGCTCGCCAATTGGTCCCTGGCACCTTACCAGCGTGCGCTCAGGCCCCAGCGACTTCGCGTCTGGTCCCAGCGACTCGCCAAATGGTCCCTGGCTCCTACCTAGCGTGCACGGGGCTCAGTGACTTCGCCCGGGGTCCCTCGCCAAATGGTCCCTAGCCCCTCCCCAGTGCAACCACGGGGCCCAGCGACTTCACACGGGGTCCCAGCAGCTTGCCAAATGGGCCCTGGCCCCTCCCCAGTGCACGCACGGGGACCAGCGACCACGCACGGGGTTCCTGCGGCTCGCCAAATTGCCCCTGGCACCTCCCCTGCACGCACACGGGGACCAGCAACCTCGCGCAGGATCCCAGAGGATCGCCAAATGGTCCCTAGCACCTCCACAGCGTGCGCACGGGGCCCAGCGACCTCGCGCAGGGTCCCAGAGGCTTGCCAAATGGTCACTAGCTCATCCCCAGCGCGCACGGGCCCCACCGACTTCGCACGGGTTCCCACCGGCTTGCCAAATGGTCCCTGGCCCGAGCTCACATGGGCCCCAGCGACTTCGCACGTGCTCCAAGCGGCTCACCAAATGGTACCTGGCTCCTCCCCAGCGCCGCCTGGGCCCCCTGCGACCACACCCGGTTCCCAGCGGCTGGCGAAATGATCCCTGGCACCTCCCCAGCGATCGCACAGGCCCCAGCGACCTCGCGCAGGGTCCCAGCGGCTTGTCAAATGCTCCCTGGCCCCTCCCCAGCGCACGCCCGAGGCCCAGCGACTTTGCGCTGGGTCCCAGCGGCTCGCCAAATGGTCCCTGGCGCATCTCCATCGCATGCATAGGACCCAATGACTTTGCGCGGGGGTGCCAGCGGCTCGCAAATGGTCCCTGGTACATCACCAGAGTGTGCACAAGCCCCAGTGACTTTATTGGCGGGGTCCAAGCAGCTTGCCAAATCGTCCCTGTTCCCTCCCCAGCGTGCCCACGGGCCCAGCGACCACACGCAGGTTCCTAGCAGCTTGACAAATGGTCCCAGGCACATCCCCAGCGCGCATGGGCCCCAGCGACCGCAAAGGGGTACCATCGGCTCATGAAATGGTCCCTGGCACATCCCCCAGCGTGTGCACGGGCCCTAGCGACATCGTGGAGGCGTCCCAGCGGCTCGCCAAATGTTCCCTGGCACCTCCCATCACACGCACAGGGCCCAGCGAACCCGTGCGGGGGTCCCAGCGGCTTCGCCAAATGGTTTCTGGCACATCACCAGTACGCACATGCTCGGGCATCAGCAACCACGCGCGGGGTCCCAGCAGCTCGCCAAATGGTCCCTGGCACCTCCCCAGCGCGCACACTGACCCCAGCTACCAGGCGTGGAGTCCAAGCGGCTCGCAAATGATCCCTGGCACATCCCCAGCACGCACAGGCCCCAAAACATCGCAAGGGGTCCCAGCGGCTTGCCAAATGGTCCCTGGCCCCTCCCCAGCATGCACACGGGGCCCAGCGACCCCTTGCGGGGTCCCAACGGCTCACCAAATGGTCCCTGGCACCTCACCAGCGAGCGAAAGGGCCCCAGCGGCTCGCCGAATGGTCCCTGCTACATCCCCCTCAAGCAAGCACTGGGCCCGGCGACCCAGCGCAGGGTCCCAGAGGCTTGCTAATTGGTAACGGGTACATCCCCTACTCGCGCACGGGGCCAAACGACCCCGTGCGGGGATCCAGCGGCTTGCCAAATGGTCCCTGGCCCCTCCCCAGCACGTGCACATGGATGAGTGACTCTGCACAGTGTCCCAGAGGCTCGCAAATGGTCCCTGGCACCTCCCCCTCGCGTGCACAGGGCAGCGACTTCGTGCGAGAACCAAGCGGCTTGCCAAATTGTTCCTGGCTCCTCCCAGCCAAGCACGGGCCCAGCAACCACGCTGGGGTCCCAGTGGCTCACCAAATGTTCCCTGGCACCTCCCAGCATGCGCACTGGGCACAGCGACACCGCGCAGGTTTCAGCGGTTCGCCGAAATCGTCCCTGGCACATCCCCAGCGGCGCCCTGGGCCCAACGACCCTGTGCAGGTTCCCAGAGGCTCGCCAAATGGTCCCTGGCACCTACCCAGCGCACACAGGGCCAAGCAACCACGCATGGGGTCCCAGCGGCTCACAAATGGGTCCTTGTCACATACCTAGCACGCCACGGGCCCCAGCGACCTTTGCACAGGGTCCGAGGGGCTCGCCAAACTATCCCTGGCGGCTCCCCAATGCGCGCACGGGCCCCAGCGACCCTGCACAGGGTCCCAGCTGCTCAACAAATGGTTCCTGGCACCTCACAAGCACACGCACTGGATCCAGCGGCCCCGTGCGAAGTCCCAGCGGTTCGACAAATGGTCCCTGGCACCTCCCCAGCGCACACGGGCCCCAGAGACCCAGTGCGGTTCCGAGCGGCTTGACAAATGGTCCCTGGCACCTCCCCGGTATGTGCACTTGTCCCAGCGACCCCGTGCTTGGTACCAGCGGCACGCCAAACAGTCCCTGGCACCTCCACAGCACGCACACAGGGCAAAGCGACGCAGTGTGGGGTCCCAGCGGATCGCCAAACGGTCCCTGGCACCTCCCCAGCATGCTCCCAATCCCCACCGATGCCGTGCGGGGTCCCAGCAGCTCGCTAAACGGTCCCTGTCACCTCCCTAGCGCACTTGACCCTGTGACCTTGCACAGGGTACGAGGGGCTCGCCAAACTATCCCTGGCGGCTCCCCAATGCGCGCACGGGCCCCAGTGACCCCGCACAGGGTCCCAGATGCTCGAAAAATTGCCCCTGGCACCTCACCAGCACACGCACTGGCCCCAGCGATCCCATGCGGGGTCCCAGCGGATCGACAAATGGTCCCTGGCACCTCCCCAGCACGCACACGGGCCCCAGAGACACCGCACGGGTTCCCAGTGGCTCACTAAATGGTCCCTGGCAAATCCCCATCTCGCGCCCAGTCCCCCACCGACCCCGCCGCGTGGGGTCCCAGCAGCTTGCCTAATGGTCCCTGGCACCTACTCAGTGCACGCTCAGGGCCCAGCAACCACGCGCGGGGTCCCAGCGGCTCGCAAATTCTCCCTGGCCCATCCCCAGCATGCGCACAGGCCACAGAGATCCAGCGCGGGGTCACAGCGTCCTCGCCAAACGGTCCCTGGTCCCTGGCACCACTACAGCAAGCGCCCTGGACTCAGCGCCCCTGCTGGGTCCAGCGGCTCGCCAAGTTGTCCCTGGCACCTACCCAGCACGCAACTGGCCCCAGCGACCCGCAAGGGATCCCAGAGGCTCGCCAAATGGTCCCTGGCACCTACCCAGCACGCGCCCAGCAACAACGCTGACAGGACCAAGCAACCACGCCCCCGTGGTACCAGCGGCACTCCAAAAAGTCCCTGGCACCTCCACAGCATGCACACAGGGCAAAGCGACGCAGTGTCGGGTCCCAGCGGATCGCCAAGCGGTCCCTGGCACATCCCCAGCGCGCTCCCAAACCCACTGACGCCATGGGGTCCCAGCAGCTCGCCAAATGATCCCTGGCACCTACCCAGTGCACGCACAGTGCCCAGCAACAACGCTGGGTCCCAGCGGCGCAAATGGTCCCTGGCACCTACCAAGCACGCAACTGGGCCCAGCGACCCCGTGCGGGATCCCAGAGGCTCGCCAAATGGTCCCTGGCACCTACCCAGCACGCGCACAGGACCAAGCAACCACGCGTTGGGTCACAGCGGATCACCAAACTGTCCCTAGCACCTCCCCAGCGGCGCGCAGGGCCCAGCGACACCACCCCAGCGGGGTCACAGCTGCAGGGTCCAAACAGCAAATGGACCCTGGCATATACCAAGCACACGCACGGGTCCCTGCGACTTCCCAGCGTGGTGTCCCAGCGGCTCGCCAAACTATCCTGGCGGCCCAGCAGCTCCCCCCTGAACCTCCCCAGCGAGACGGGCCCCAGCGACCCACGCGCATGGGGTCCCAGCTGCTCGATAAATGGTCCTTGGCACCTCCCAAGTGCTCACATGGGCCCCAGAGACCTCGCACCTCCCCAGATTCTGAGCGCTTGCCAAATGGTCCCTGGCACCTCCCCGCACGTGCAGGCCCCAGTGACCCCGTTGGGTCCCAGCGGCTCGTCCAATCCATCCCTGGCACCTCCTCAGCGCCAGCGCATGGGTCCCAGAGACCCCACAGGGGTCCCAGCTGCTCGCCAAATGGTCTCTGGCAACTCCCCAGCATGCACACAGGCTACAGCAACTGCGTGGGTACCAGCGCCTCGCCAAACGCCCCTGGCACCTCCCCAGGGCACCACGACACTAGCGACCCCATGCGGGGACCCAGCGGCTAGGTATTCCGTCCCCTGCCGCCCCCCAGCGTCCGTTGGTCACATGGACCCAGCGACCCCACACGGGGTCCCATCTGCTGCCACATGGACCTAGGCACCTTCACAGCACATGCATGGGCCCCAGCGACCCGTCAAGGGGTCCCAGCGGCTCTCAAATGGTCCCTGGCACCTCCCAGCGTGCGCCCAGTCCCAAATGCGACCCCCCAGCGGGGGTCCCAGCGGCTCGCCAAAATGTCCCTGGCACCTCCCCAGCACGCTCACTGGGCCCAACAACCGCACGCGAGAACCCAGCGGCTTGCCAAATGGTCCCTGGCACATCCCCAGAGCGCGCACGGACCCCATCGACTTCGCACAGGGTCCAAACAGCTCGCCAAAACCTGCACGTCCCGGGCACCTCCCAGCACGTGTCCCCATCGACCGGGTCCCAGGCCAAATGTAGCGCCCCACGCCCGGGTCCCAGCCTACGCCAAAAAGGTCCCCTGGTCCCTCCCTCCCCAGCACGCCTGTGTCCCAGCCTCCGCCAAATGGTCCCTGGCACATCCACAGCATGCGACGCGTTCTAGCGACCCCTCACAGATCCCAGCCTCGCCAAATGGTCCCATGCACCTCCGCAGCACGCCGAACAGCGCCCATCGACCCCACTGGGGTCGCAGCGGCACACCAAACGGTCCCTGGCATCTCCCCAGCAGGAGCACGGAACCAAGCGACCACGCAGTTCCCAGCGGCACGCCAAATTGTCCCTGGCACCTCCCAGGACACGCGATTGGGCCCAGCGACCCCTGCCATGGGTCACAGCGGCACGCCAAACGTCCCTGGCACCTCCCCAGCACAAGCACGGGCCCAGCGACCCCACGGGAGGTCCCAGAGGCTCGCCAAACGGTCCCTGGCACCTCCCTGCACGCCACAGTACCCAGCAGCCACTGTGGGGTCCCAGAGGCTTGCCAAATGGTCCCTGGCACATCCCCAGTGCGCCGCACGGACCACAGTGAATTCCAGTCCCAGCGCCTCGCCAAATGTACCTGGCTCATCCCTAGCGCTGGCACGGACCCATGGACCCCAAATGCTGGGTTCCAGTGACTCGCTGAATGGTCCCTGGTACCTTATCAGCACACGCATCGGGCCCCAGGGGCACCGTCGGGGTCCCAGCGGGCTCACCAAATGGTCCCTGGCTCCTACCCAGCGGGCACAGGTCCCAGCAAACAAACGCAGGGTCCCATCAGCTCTCAAATGGTCCCTGGCACATCCCGAAAGCGCCAAGACACGACCCTAGCGACTAAGCACGGGTCCCAGCGTCCCTCAAATGGTACCTGGCTCATCCCCAGCGCTGCACGGGACCCAGCGACCCCCGCAGGTCCCAGCGGCTCGCCGAATGGTCTCTGGCACCTCCCAAGCGCGCCGCAGACAGGGCCCATGTACCCTGCACGGGGTCCCAGTGGCTCGCCGAATGGTCCCTGGCACCTTACTAGCACGCGCACGGACCCCAGCGACCCCGTGCGGGGTCCCAGAGGGCTCGCCACATGGTCCCTGGCTCCTACCCAGCGGGCACAGGTCCCAGCAAACCAAAGCGCTGGGTCCCTTCAGCTCTCAAATGGTCCCTGGCACATCCCCAAGCGCACACGGGCCCCAGCGATTTCTAGCGGGATCCCAGCAGCTCACCAAATGTTACCTGGCTCCTCCCCAGTGCACGCGACTGGGCTCTGCGACTCAAGACGGGGTCCCAGTGGCTCATGAAATTGTCCCCTGGCACCTCCCCAGCACGCAGCACGGGTGCCAGCGACCACGCAGGGACCGAGTGGCTCGCTAAATGGTCCCTGGCTCTTACCCAGCGTGCACACAGGGTCCAGCAACCACGCGCGGTGTCCCAGCAGCTCGCAAATGATCCCTGGCACATCCCCAGCGCGCGCACAGGGTCCAGCAACCACGCGCAGGGTCCCAGCGGCTCGCAAATGGTCCCTGGCACATCCCCAGCGTGCGGTCAGGACCCAGCGACTTCGCGCCTTGTCCCAGCGGTTCGCCAAATGGTCCCTGGTTCCTACCTAACGCGCACAGGGCCCAGTGACTTCGCCCGGGGTCCCTCACCAAATGGTCGTTAGCCCCTCCCCAGCGCAACCACGGGACCCAGCGACTTCACGCGGGGTCCCAGCAGCTTGCCAAATGGTCCCTGGCCCCACCCGAGTGCACGCACTGGGCCCAGCGACCTCGCGCAGGGTCCCAGAGGCTCGCCAAATGGTCCATAGCACATCCCCAGCACGCACAGGCCCCAGCGACATCGCACGGGTTCCCAGTGGCTTGTCAAATGCTCCCTGGCCCATCCCCAGCGCACGCCTGAGGCCCAGCGACTTTGCACAGGGTCCCAGAGGCTCGCCAAATGTCACCTGGCTCCGTCCCAGCGTGTGCACGGGGCCCAACGACACCGCGCGGGGTCCCAGCGGCTTGCCAAATGGTCCCTGGCACATCCCCAGTGCGCGCATGGGACCCAGTGTCTTTACGTTGGGTCCCAGCAGCTCGCAAATGCTCCCTGGAACATCTGCAGTGCGCAAAGCCCCAGCGACTTTGCGCGGGGTCCCAGCGGCTTGCCAAATCGTCCGTGTTCCCTCCCCAGCGTGCCCACGGGGCCCAGCGACCACACGGAGCAGGCTCCCAGCGGCTTGACAAATGGTCCCTGGCACATCCCCAGCGCCCTCATGGGCCCCAGCGACTTTGCGAGGGGTCCCAGCGGCTAGCCGAATGGTCCCTGGCTCCTCCCCAGCAGCGAGCAGAAGAGGAGCAGCGCCGGGATCCCAGCTGCTCGCCAATTCATCCCTGGCACATACCAGCGTGCGCTCAGGCCCCAGTGACTTCGCGCCTGGTCCCAGCGGCTCACCAAACGGTCCCTGGCTCCTACCTACCGCCAAGACGGGCCCAGTGACTTCGCCGGGGTCCCTCGCCAAATTGTCCCTAGACCCTCCAAAAGCAAACCACGGGCCCAGTGACTTCACGTGGTCCCAGCAGCTTGCCAAATGGTCCCTGGCCCCTCCCAGTGTGCACACGGAGACCAGCGACCCCGCGTGGGTTTCCTGCGGCTCGCCAAATGGTCCCTGGCACCTCCCCAGCACGCACACGGGGCCCAGCGACCTCGCGCAGGGTCCCAGAGGTTCGCCAAATGGTCCCTAGCACCTCCACAGCATGCGCACGGGGCACAGCGACCTCGCGCAGGGTCCCAGAGGTTCGCCAAATGGTCCCTAGCACCTCCCCAGCATGCGCACGGGCCCAGCGACCTCGCGCAGGGTCCCAGAGGTTCGCCAAATGGTCCCTAGCACATCCCCAGCACACACGGGCCCCAACTACTTCGCACGGGTTCCCATTGGCTTGCCAAATGGTCCCTGGCCCCTGCTCGCGGGGGCCACCAAATGGTACCAAATGGTACCTGGCTCCTCCCCAGCGCACTCCCGGGGCCCTGCGACCACATGCGGGGTCCCAGCGGCTGGCGAAATGATCCCTGGCACCTCCCCAGTGATCGCACAAGCCCCAGCGACCTTGCGCATGGTCACAGGGGCTCGCGAAATGATCCCTGGCTCCTCCTCAGCGATCGCACGGGCCCAAGCGACCTCGCGCAGGGTCCCAGCGGCTTGTCAAATGCTCCCTGGCCCTTCCCCAGCGCGCCCGAGGCCCAGCGACTGCGCAGGGTCCCATCGGCTCGCAAATGTCACCTGGCTCCGCCCCAGCGCAACCACGGGGCCCAGCGACTTCATGCGGAGTCCCAGCAGCTTGCCAAATGGGCCCTGGCCCCTCCCGAGTTCGCGCACAGGCCCCAGCAACCCCGCGCAGGTTCCAGCGGCTTACCAAATGGATCCAGGCACCTCCCCATCATGCGCATTGGGACCAGCGACCCCGCACGTGGTCCCAGCGGTTCTCCAAATGGTCCCTGGTACCTCCCAAGCGCACGCACTGGGCCCAGTGACCTCAGCGCGTTCCCAGAGGCTTGCCAAATGGTCCCTGGCACCTCCACAGCAGCGTGCAGGCCCCAGCGATCTCGTGCAGGTTCCCGGAAGCTCGCCAAATGGTCCCCTGACACATCCCCAGCGGGCGCAGCGCCCCATCGACTTCTTGGGCGCTGGGGTCCCAGCGTCTCGGCAAATGGTCGCTGGCACATCCAAAGCGCGCGCACGGAGCCCAGCGAACCGGAGTGGGGACCCAGCGGCTCACCAAATGGTCCCTGGTACCTCCCAAGCACACGCACTGGGCCCAGTGACCTCGCGCAGTGTCCCAGAGGCTAGCCAAATTGTCCCTGGCACCTCCCCACCGCGTGCATAGGCCCAGTGACCCCGCGCGGGGTCCCAGCGGCTCGCCAAATGGTCCCTGGCACATCCCCAGCGCGCACATGGGCCCCAGCGATTTGTAGCGGGTCCCAGCGACTCACCAAATGGTACCTGGCTCCTGCCCCAGGCGCCCACGGGCCCCAGCGACCTCATTGCAAGGTCCCAGAGGCTCACAAAATAGTCTCTGGCCTGTGCCAGTGCACGCACAGGGCACAGCAACCACGCTGGGTTCCAGTGGCTTGCCGGTCGGTCCATGGCACCTCCCCAACGCTACAGATGGGGCCCAGTGACCACACGGGTTCCCAGCAGCCAGCCAAATAATCCCTGGCACCTCCCCAGCGTGGGCACCGGCCCCAGAGACCCGTGGTGTGGTCCGAGCGGCTCGCAAAATCGTCCCTGGCACCTCCCCCAGCGACGGGCACCAGCTGCTTCACAAGGGGTCCCAGAGGCTCGCCAAATGGTCCCTGGCACATACCCAGCGCCCACTGGGCCCAGCGACCACGCCAAGGGGTCCCAGCAGCCAAATTGTCCCTGTCACCTCACCAGTGCATGAGGCCCAGCGACCCGAGCTGGTTCCCCAGCTGTCACCAAATGGTCCCTGGTACCTGCCCAGCGACGACTCAGCCCAGCGACCCCGCGCAAGGTCCCAGAGGCTCGCCAAATGGTCCCTGGCACATACCCATTGCGCGCACGGGGCACAGCGACCCCGAGCGGGGCCCCAGTGGCTCGCACAATGGTCCCTGGTACCTCCCAAGCACACGCACAGGGCCCAGTGACCTCGCGCAGTGACCCAGAGGCTCGCCAAATGGTCCCTGGGACATCCCCAGGGCGCGGACGGGCCCCAGCAACTTCGAGCGGGGTCCCAGCGGCTCCCCAAAAGGTCGCTGGCACCTCCCTAGCACGCACACGGGGCCCAGAGACCACGTGCGGGGTCCCAGTGGCTCGCCAAATGGTCCCTGGCACCTCCCCAACGCACGCACTGGGCCCAGTGACCCCATGCGGGGTCCCAGCAGCTCGTGAAATTGTCCCTGGCACCTCCCCAGCGCGTGCACGGGCCCCAGCGATCTCGTGCAGGTTCCCAGCGGCTCGCCAAATGGTACCTGTAATAATGTAATAATGTGATATCTTGTAATAATTGTAAGTCGCCCTGGATAAGGGCGTCTGCTAAGAAATAAATAATAATAATAATAATACCTGACACCTCTCAACCGCGTGCATGAGGCTCAGCGACCCCGCGCGGGGACCCAGCAGCTCGCCAAATGGTCCCTGGCACCTTACCAGCATGCGCATGGGGCCACAGCAACCCCAAGCGGGGTCCCAGCGTCTCGCCAAATGGTCCCTGGATCATCCCCAGCGAGCGCACGGGGCCCAGCTACCCCGCGCATGTCCCAGCGGCTTGCAAAATGGTCCCTTGCACCTCCCCAGCACGCGCATGGGGCCCAGCGACCCCGCGCTCTGTCCCACCGGCTCGCCAAATGTTCCCTGTCACCTTACCAGCATGCGCACAGGCCCCAGCGACCCTGTGCGGGGGCCCAGCGGTTCGCCAAATGGTCCCTGGCTCCTACTCAGTGCGCGCACAGGGCCCAGCAACCACGCGTGGGGTCCCAGCGGCTCGCAAATGGTCCCTGGCACATCCCCAGCGCGGGCACTTGACCCAGCGACCACACGCGTGGTCCCAGCGGCTAGCCAAATGGTCCCTGGCACATCCCCAGAGCGCGCACGCGGCCCAGTGACCTCGCGTGGGGTCTCAGTGGCTCTCCAAATGGTCCCTGGTACCTATCCAGGGGAAGCACTACGCCCAGCGACCCCACGCTGGGTCCGAGCGGCTCGACAAATGGTCCCTGGTACCTCCCCAGCACGCGCACCGTCCCCAGCGACTTCTCATAGGGTTCCAGCAGTTCGCCAAATGGAACCTAGAACCTCCCAAGCGCACGCACTGGGCCCAGCGACCCCACGCGGGGTCACAGCGGCTCGCCAAATGGTCTCATGCACCTCCCCAGCATGCTCACTGGTACCAGCGACCCGGCGCGGGGTCCCAGCGGCTCGCAAAATGGTCCCTGGCACCTCCTCAGCGTGCACACGGGCCCCAGGTACCAAGTGTAGATACCCAGCGGCTCCCCAAAAGGTCGCTGGCACCTCCCTAGCACGCACATGGGGCCCAGAGACCACGTGCGGGGTCCCAGTGGCTCGCCTAATGGTCCCTGGCACCTCACAAGCACTCGCATGGGTCCCAGCGACCCCGCATGGGGTCCCAGCGGCTCGTCAAATGGTCCCTGGTTCCTCCCCAGCGTGCGCACAGGGCCCAGCGACTTCGCGCGGGGTCCCAGCAGCTTGCCAAATGGACCCTGGCCTCCCCAGCCGACGGGCCCCAAAAACCCAAGCGGGTCCCAGCTGCTCGTCAAATGGTCCCTGGCCACTTCCCCAGCGCACGCACGGGCCCACCGACCCCACGCTGGGGTCCCAGTGGCTCGCCAAATGGTCTCATGCACCTCCCAGCATGCTCACTGGTACCAGCGACCCGGCGTGGGGTCCCAATGGCTCGCCAAATAATCCCTGCACCCGCCCCAGCGTGTAGACGGGCCACAGAGACCCCTTCGCGGCGTCCCAGCAGATTGCCAAATGGACCCTGGCCCCTCCCCAGCACATGCACGGGGCCCAACAACCCCAAGCGGGGTCCCAGCGGCTCGTCAAATGGTCCCTGGCCACTTCCCAGCGCACGCACGGGGCCCACCGACCCCACGCGGGGTCCAAGCGGCTCGCCAAATGGTCTCATGCACCTCCCCAGCATGCTCACTGTTACCAGCGACCCGGCGTGGGGTCCCAATGGCTCGCCAAATAATCCCTGCACCCGCCCCAGCGTGTAGACGGGCCACAGAGACCCCTTCGCGGCGTCCCAGCAGATTGCCAAATGGACCCTGGCCCCTCCCCAGCACACGCACGGGGCCCAACAACCCCAAGCGGGGTCCCAGCGGCTCGTCAAATAGTCCCTGGCCACTCCCCACCGCACGCACGGGGCCCAGCGACCCCACGCGGGGTCCCAGCGGCTCGCCAAATGGTCTCATGCACCTCCCCAGCATGCTCACTGGTACCAGCGACCCGGCGTGGGGTCCCAATGGCTCGCCAAATAATCCCTGGACCCGTCCCAGCATGTAGACGGGCCCCAGAGGCCCCTTCGCGGGGTCCCAGCAGATTGCCAAATGGACCCTGGCCCCTCCCCAGCACGCGCACGGGGCCCAACAACCCCAAGCGGGGTCCCAGCGGCTCGTCAAATGGTCCCTGGCCACTCCCCACCGCACGCACGGGGCCCAGCGACCCCACGCGGGGTCCCAGCGGCTCGCCAAATGGTCTCATGCACCTCCCCAGCATGCTCACTGGTACCAGCGACCCGGCACGGGGTCCCAATGGCTCGCCAAATACTCCCTGGCACCTCCCCAGTGCGTAGACGGGCTCCAGAGACCCCGCGGGGTCCGTCTGAGTCGCCAAATGGTCCCTGGCTCCTCCCCAGCACAATCACGGGGCCCAGCGACCCCTCTGGGTCACAGTGGCTCGCCAAATAGTCCCTGGTACCTCCCCAGCAAACGCACTGCGCCCAGCGACCCCACGCGGGGTCCGAGTGGCTGGACAAATGGTCCCTGGCACCTTACCAGCACGCGCACGGGCCCCAGCGACCCTGTGCGGGGTCCCAGCGGCTCGCCAAATGATCCCTGGCTCCTACCCAGCGCGCACGGGGCCCAGCAACCACGCGCAGGGTCCCAGCAGCTCGCAAATGGTCCCTGGCACATCCCCAGAGTGGGCACAGGCCCCAGCAACTTCGAGGTTCCCAGCGGCTCGCCAAATGGTTCTTGGCTCTGCCCCTGCGCATGTACGGGGCCCTGCGACCACGCGCGGTGTCCCAGCGGCTCGCAAATGGTACCTTGCCCGTCCCCAGCGTGCACTTGGGGTGCCAGCAGCTCGGCACATGGTCACTGGCACCTCACCAGCGTGCGCCGCGGGCCCAGCGACCCGCTGGGGGGGTCCCAGCAGCTTGCCAAATGGATCCAGGCACCTCCCCATCACACGCATTGGGCCCAGCGACCCATACGTGGTCCCAGCGGTTCTCAAATGGTCCCTGGTACCTCCCAAAGCGCACGCACTGGGCCCAGTGACCTCATGCTGGTGTCCCAGAGGCTCGCCAAATGATCCCTGCCACATCCCCAACACGCGCAGGGCCCAGCAACCGCCGCTGGGGTCCCAGCACCTCGCAAATGGTCCCTGGCACATCCCCAGTGCACTTTACGGGCCCCAGCGACGTTCGCGGGGGTCCCAGCGCCTCGCAAAAGTCCCTGGCACATCCCCAGTGCGCCAAGACGAGCCCCAGCGACTTCAAGGCGGGGTCCCAGCAGCTTGCCAAATAGACCCTGGCCACTCCCCAGCACACGCACGGGGTCCAGCGACCCCATGGGGGTCCGAGTGGCTGGACAAATGGTCCCTGTCACCTTGTTTCAGCACGCCAAGACGGGCCTAGCGACCCCGCAGGGGTTCCAGCGGCATGCCAAAAAGATCCCTGGCACCTCCCCAGCGCAGCGTGAGACAGGCCCCAGCTACCAGGCGTAGAGTCCAAGGGCTCCCCAAAACGTCCCTGGCACATCCCCAGCAGACACGACGGGGCCCAGAGACCCAACCGGGGTCCCAGAGGCTCGCCAAATGGTCCCTGGCCACCCCCCAGCGCATGCACGGGCTCAGAGACACAACACGGGTCCCAGTGGCTCGTCAAATGGTGCCTGGCTCCTCCCCAGCGCGTGGACAGGGCCCAGCAACGCTGCGGGTCCCATCACCTCCGCAAATGGTCCCTGGCACATCTCCAGTGCACGCAGGCCCCGCGACTTGCGCGGGTCCCAGCGGCTACCCGAATGGTCCCTGGCTCATCCCCAGCTGGCACGGGACCCAGCGACCACGCACGGGGTCCCAGCGGCCAGTCAATGGTCCCTGGCACATGCCCAGAGCGCGACGGGTCCAGTGACCCCCGCGCTGGGTCCGAACGGCTCGCCAAATGGTACCTGACACCTCTCAGGCGCGCGCATAAGGCCCAGCGACCCCACACGGTGTCCCAGCAGCTCGCCAAATCGTCTCTGGCACCTCAACAGCGATCGCACAGCCCCAGCGACCTCGCGCAGGGTCCCAGAGGCTCCCCAAATGGTCCCTGGCACATACCCAGTGCTCGCCAGGGCCCAGCAAACCCGCGGGGGTCCCAGAGGCTAGCCAAATTGTCCCTGGCACCTCCCAGCGCGGCATGGGGCCCAGCGACCTGAGCAGGGTCCCAGCGGCTCGCCAAATTGTCCCTGGTACCTGCCCAGTGCACACTGCCCAGCGACCCCTGGGATCCCAGAGGCTCGCCAAATGGTCCCTGGCACCTCCCCAGCGTGTGCAGGCACGGCCCCAGCGACTTTGCGCGGGGTCCCAGCGGCTCGCCAAATGGTCCCTGGTACCTGCCCAGCGCACACACTCGGCCCAGCGACCCAGCGCGGGATCCCAGAGGCTCGCCAAATGGTCCCTGGCACATCCCCAGCACGGCACGGGCCCCAGCGACTTTAAGCGGGTCCCAGAGGCTCGCCAAATGGTCCCTGGCACCTTACCAGCGTCCGCACAGGCCACATCAACCCTGAGCAGGGTCCCAGCGGCTCGCTAAATAGTCCCTTGACCCTCCCCAGCGCGGGCACGGGCCCCAGCAACTTTGCGAGGGGTCCCAGCATCTCGCCAAATGGTACCTGGCTCATCCCCAGCGCGGGCATGGGACCCAGCCACCCCAAGACGGGGTCCCAGTGGCGCCGCCAAGTTGTCCCTGGCACCTACCCAGCACGCAACTGGGCCCCAGCGACCCAGTGTGGTCCGAGCAGCTTGGCCAAATGGTCCCTGGCACCTACCCAGCATGCGCACAGGACCAAGCAACCACGCGTTGGGTCACAGCGGATCACCAAACTGTCCCTAGCACCTCCCCATCGCGCGTACGGGGCCCAGCAACACCACGCGGGGTCACAGCGGCTCGCAAAATGGACCCTGACATATACCCAGCACACGCACGGGTCCCTGCGACTTCGCGTGGGGTCCCAGCGGCTTGCCAAATGTCACCTGGCTCCACCCCAGCGTGGGCACGGTCCCCAACGACACTGCGCGGGGTCCCAGCGGCTCGCCAAAATGTCCCTTGCACCTCCCCAGCACGCTCACTGGGCCCAACAACCGCACGCGAGAACCCAGCGGCTTGCCAAATGGTCCCTGGCACCTCCCCAGCGTGCGCACAAGTCCCACCGACCACGCGCGGGGTCCCAGTGGCTCGCAAAATGGTAACTGGCATCTCCCCAGGACAAGCACGGGCCCCAGTGACCCCGTGCGGGGTCCCAGCAGCTTGGCAAATGGTCCCTGGCACCTATCCAGCGCACGCACAGGGCCCAGCTACCACGCGTGTGGTCCCAGCAGCTCGCAATTGGTCCCTGGCACATCCCCAGAGCGCGCACGGACCCCATCGACTTCGCACAGGGTCCAAACAGCTCGCCAAATGCTCCCTGGCACCTCCCCAGCACGCGATCCCGCCCCCATCGGGCACCAGCGATCCCCAACGACACTGCAGCGGGGTCCCATCGGCTCGCCAAATGTCCCTGGCTCCACCCCAGCTTTGCTGTGTGCCGGTCCCCAACGACACATCTGGGCGCATGGGTCCCAGCGGGTCCCAGCCAAAATGGTCCCTGGCATCCCCCCGCGACAAGGCCCAGCGACTTTGCTCCCCAGTGCCTTGCAAATGGTCCCTGCCCCTCCCCTTGTAATGGGCCCAGCGGAACATCTGCCCACGGCACAAATGGGCCCTGGCCCCTGTGTCTTCCCATCCAGCGACTGTCATGGGGTCCCAGCTGCTCGCAAATGGTCCCTGGCACCTCACCAGAGCACACAAATACAAGGCCCAGCAACCTCTTGCGGGGTCCCAGGATCGCCAAATGGTCCCCAGGCCAAATGGTCCCTTCGGCCCGAGCTCACAAATGGTCCCCAGCTGCACACATGGGGGTGACTCAAGACGTGTGGCTCAAGCCTCACCAAATGGTACCTGGCTCCTCCCCAGCGCTGTTAAATGGTCTCCTGGCCCTGCGACCACGCCAAGGGTCCCAGCAGCTCCACCGGCTTGAAATGGTCCCTGGCACATCCCCAGAGTGGGCACAGGCCCCAGCAACTTCCAGAGTTCCCAGCGGGCTCGCTAAATGGTTCTTGGCTCTGCCCCTGCGCATGTAATGGGCCCTGCAACCACGCCAGGGTGTCCCAGCTGCTCGCAAATGGTACCTTGCCCGTCCCCTCAGCGTGCACTTGGGGTGCCAGCAGCTCGGCACATGGTCACTGGCACCTCACCAGCGTGCCTGACGGGCCCCAGCGACCCCGCGTGGGTCCCAGCAGCTTGCCAAATGGATCCTGTCACCTCCCCATCACACGATGGGGCCCAGCGACCCCGCACGTGGTCCCAGCGGTTCTCCAAATGGTCCCTGGTACCTCCCAAGCGCCGACGGGCTCTTCTCAGTGACCTCCGCTGGTGTCCCAGAGGCTCGCCAAATGATCCCTGCCACATCCCCAACACGGCCCAGCACAGGGCCCAGCAACCCGCGCAATGGTCCCAGTGTCCCCGTAAAACGGGCCCCAGGCACATCCCCAGGTGTGACGATCCCCAGCGACTTCGCAGGTCCCAGCAGCTGGCCAAAAATAGACCCTGGCCACTCCCAGCACACGCAGATTTGGGCCCAGCGACCCCACGCAGGGTCCGGTGGCTGGACAAATGGTCCCTGTCACCTTACTAGCACGCCGACGGGCCTAGCGACCCCGCCAAAGCAGGGTTCCAGCGGCATGCCAAAAGATCCCCTGGCACCTCCCCAGCGGCGCGCACAGGCCCCAGCTACCAGGCGTGAGTCCCAGGGGGGCTCCCCAAAGGTCCCTGGCACATCCCCAGCAGACGACGGGCCCAGAGACCCAACTCGGGGTCCCAGAGGCTCGCCAAATGGTCCCTGGCCACTCCCCAGCGCATGCACGGGGCTCAGAGACCCAACACGGGGTCCCAGTGGCTCGTCAAATGGTGCCTGGCTCCTCCCCAGCGTGTGCACAGGGCCCAGCAACCGCTGCTGATCCCATCACCTCGCAAATGGTCCCTGGCACATCTCCAGTGCACGACAGGCCCAGCGACTTTTGCGCTGGGTCCCAGCGGCTTCCGAATGGTCCTGGCTCATCCCCAGCGCTGGCACGGGGACCCAGCGACCACGACGGGGTCCCAGCGGCTAGCCGAATGGTCCCTGGCACATGCCCAGAGCGCGACGTCCAGTGACCCTGGGGGTCCCAACGGCTCGCCAAATGGTCCCTGGCTCCTCCCAGCGATGCATCGGGCCCAGCGACACCGCTGGGGTCCCAGTGGTCGCCAAATGGTGCCTGGCACCTCCCCAGCGCAGGGTCGCAGCGGCTCATCAAATGGTACCTGGCTCCGCCTCTGGTCCCAGCACGCACGGGCTTCAGCCACCACGCCAAGGGTCCCAGCAGCTAGCCAAATTGTCCCTGGTACCTGCCCAGCACACGCACCCAGCCCAGCGACCGCCCTGAGGCCCAGAGGCTCGCCAAATAGACCCTGGCCACTCCCCAGCACACGACGGGCTCCAGCGACCCCACGCTGGGTCCGAGTGGTTGGACAAATGGTCCCTGTCACCCACCCACACGCCATGACGGGCCCAGCACCCCTGCATGGTTCCAGCGCATGCCAAAAGATCCCTGGCACCTCCCAGCGCGCCACACAGGCCCCAGCTACCAGGCGTAGAGTCCCAGGGCTCACCAAAAGGTCCCTGGCACATCCCCAGCACACGCACGGGGCCCAGAGACCCAACTCGGGTCCCAGAGGCTCGCCAAATGGTCCCTGGCCACCCCCCAGCGCATGCACGGGGCTCAGAGACCCAACACGGGGTCCCAGTGGATCGCCAAATGGTGCCTGGCTCCTCCCAGCTGCGTGCACAGGGCCCAGCAACGCTGCCAGGTCCCATCACCTGCAAATGGTCCCTGACACATCTCAGTGCACGACAGGCCCCGCGACTTTGCGCGGGGTCCCAGCGGCTACCCGAATGGTCCCTGGCTCATCCCCAGCGCGGGCACGGGCCCCAGCGATCACGTGCAGATTCCCAGAGGCTTGCCAAATGGTCCCTGGCACCTTACCAGCGTCCCAAGACAGGCCACATCAACCCTGAGCAGGGTCCCAGCAGCTCAAGCTAAATAGTCCCTTGACCCTCCCTAGCGGGCACGGGCCCCAGCAACTTTAAGGGGGTCCCAGCGTCTCGCCAAATGGTACCTGGCTCATCCCCAGCGCTGGCATGGGACCCAGCGACCCCAAGACGGGGGTCCCAGTGGCTTCGCCAAGTTGTCCCTGGCACCTACCCAGCACGCAACTGGGCCCCAGCGACCCCATGTGGTCCGAGCGGCTCGCCAAATGGTCCCTGGCACCTACCCAGCATGCTCACAGGACCAAGCAACCACGCGTTGGGTCACAGCGATCACCAAACTGTCCCTAGCACCTCCCCATCGCGCAGACGGGCCCAGCAACACCACGCGGGGTCACAGCGGCTCGTCAAATGGACCCTGGCATATACCCAGCACACGACGGGTCCCTGCGACTTCTCAAGTGGGTCCCAGCGGCTTGCCAAATGGTCCCTGGCACCTCCCCCGGCACGTGCACGGGCCCCAGTGACTTCACGTTGGGTCCCAGCGGCTCGCCAATCCATCCCTGGCACCTCCCCAGCACGCCGCGGGTCCCAGAGACCCTGCACGGGGTCCCAGCTGCTCGCCAAATGGTCTCTGGCAACTCCCAGCATGCACACAGGCTACAGCGACTTTATGGGGGTACCAGCGGCTCGCCAAACGTCCCCTGGCACCTCCCCAGGGCACGCACGACGGACACTAGCGACCCCATGGGGGACCCAGCGGCTAGGTATTCCGTCCCTGGCGCCTCCCCAGCGTGCGTTCGGGCCCCAGCGACCCCACACGGGTCCCATCTGCTTGCCAAATGGACCCAGGCACCTTCACAGCACATGCATGGGCCCCAGCGACCCCATGGGGTCCCAGCGCTCTCAAATGGTCCCTGGCACCTCCCCAGCTACGCCCAGTTCCAAGCGACCCCGCTGGGGGTCCCAGCGGCTCACCAAAATGTCCCTTGCACCTCCCCAGCACGCTCACTGGGCCCAACAACCGCACGCGAGAACCCAGCGGCTTGCCAAATGGTCCCTGGCACCTCCCCAGCGTGGCGTCCCAAGTCCCATCGACCCCTGGGTCCCAGTGGCTCGCAAAATGGTAACTGGCATCCCCCAGGACAAGCATCGGCCCCAGTGACCCCGCAAGGGGGTCCCAGCAGTTTGGCAAATGGTCCCTGGCACCTATCCAGCGCACGACAGGGCCCAGCTACCACGCTGCAGGTCCCAGCAGCTCGCACTGGTCCCTGGCACATCCCCAGAGCGCCGCACGACCCCATCGACCGCAAGACAGGGTCCAAACAGCTCGCCAAATGCTCCCCTGGCACCTCCCCAGCACGCACGGGCACCAGCGATCCCGCCGGGTCCCATCGGCTCGCCAAATGTCACCTGGCTCCACCCCAGCGTGGCACGGTCCCCAACGACACCCCCAGCTGCCGCCAAATGGTCCCTGGCACATCCCCAGTGCGCCGCATGGGCCCCAGTGACTTTGCTCTGTGTGCCAGCGGCTTGTAAATGGTCCTTGAACATCTGCAGCACGCGCACGGGCCCCTGTGTCATCACGCGGGGTCCCAGCGGCTCGCAAATGGTCCCTGGCACATCACCAGAGCACGACAAGCCCCAGCGACTTTGCCAGTCCCAGCGGGCTTGCCAAATCGTCTGTGTTCCCCTCCCCAGCGTGCCCACGGGCCCAGCGACCACACGCAGGTTCCCAGTGGCTTGACAAATGGTCCCTGGCACATCCCTCAGCAGATGTGCCCCAGCGACTTCGAGGGGTCCCAGCGGCTAGCAGAATGGTACCTGGCTCCTCCCCAGCGAGAGCCGGGAGCAGCGAAACCACAAGAGGATCCCAGCTGCTCGCCACTGGTCCGTGGCACCTTCCCAGCGTGCGCCAGGCCCCAGCGACTGCCTGGTCCCAGCGACCGCCAAATGGTCCCTGGCTCCTACCTACGCCAAGACGGGGGCCCAGTGACTTCGCCCAGGGTCCCCGCCAAATGGTCCCTAGCTCCTCCCCAGCTGCAAAACCACGGGCCCAGCGACTTCACGCTGGGTCCCAGCAGCTTGCCAAATGGGCCCTGGCCCCTCCCCAGTGCACACCCCTCGGGGACCAGCGACCACGACGGGTTCCTAAGGGTTCGCCAAATTGTCCCTGGCACCTCCCCAGCACGCACACGAGGCCCAGCAACCTCGCCAAGAGGGGTCCCAGAATATCGCCAAATGGTCCGTAGCACCTCCACAGCGTATGCACGGGCTCTAGCGACTCGCCAAGAGGGTCCCAGAGGCTCGCCAAATGGTCCCTAGCTCATCCCTTAGCCAAGACAGGCCCCACCGACTTCGCACGGGTTCCCACCCGCTTGCCAAATGGTCCCTGGCCCGAGCTCACATGGGCCCCAGCGACTTCAAGACGTGGTCCAAGCTGCTCACCAAATGGTACCTGGCTCCTCCCCAGCTGCCCTGGGCCCCCTGCGACCACACCCCGGTTCCCAGCGGGCTGGCTTAAATGAACCCTGGCACCTCCCCAGCGATCGCACAGGCCCCAGCGACCTCGCGCAGGGTCACAGGGGCTGTGAAATGGTCCCTGGCTCCTCAGCAATCGACAGGCCCAAGCGACATCGCAGGGTCCCAGCGGATTGTCAAATGTTCCCTGGCCTTTCCCAGCTGCCTCCCCGAGGCCCAGCGACTTTGCGTTGGGTCCCAGCGGCTCGCCAAATGGTCCCTGGCACATCTCCAGCGCATGCATGGGCCCCAGTGACTTTGCACGGGGTGCCAGCGGCTCGCAAATGGTCCCTGGTACATCACCAGAGTGTGCACAAGCCCCAGTGACTTTGCGCGGGGTCCAAGCGGCTTGCCAAATCGTCCCTGTTCCCTCCCCAGCGCGCCCACGGGGCCCAGCGACCACACGCAGGTTCCCAGCGGCTTGACAAATGGTCCCAGGCACATCCCCAGCGCGCATGGGCCCCAGTGACTTCGCAAGGGGTACCATCGGCTCGCCAAATGTTCCCTGGCACCTCCCCATCACACGCACAGGGCCCAGCGACATCGTGCGGGGTCCCAGCGGCTCGCCAAATGGTTTCTGGCACATCACCAGTACGCACATGCTCGGGCATCAGCAACCACGCGCGGGGTCCCAGCAGCTTGCCAAATGCGGGCAGCAGTGTGTTGTAGTGGTTTGGGCTCTGGACTCCTGACCGGAGGGTCGTGGGTTCAATCCCAGGTGGGGGGACACTGCTGCTGTACCCTTGAGCAAGGTACTTTACCTAGATTGCTCCAGTAAAAACCCAACTGTATAAATGGGTAATTGTACGTAAAAATAATGTGATATCTTGTAACAATTGTAAGTCGCCCTGGATAAGGGCGTCAGCTAAGATTTTATTTAAAAAATGGTCCCTGGCACCTCCCCAGCGCGCACACTGACCCCAGCTACCAGGCGTGGAGTCCAAGCGGCTCGCAAATGATCCCTGGCACATCCCCAGCACGCCGCAAGACAGGCCCCCAAAACATCGCAGGGGTCCCAGCGGCTCGCCAAATGGTCCCTGGCACCTCACCAGTGAGCAAAGGGGGCCCCAGCGGCTCGCCAAATGGTCCCTGCTACATCCCCGGCGCAGCACTGGGCCCGGCGACCCAGCGCAGGGTCCCAGAGGCTTGCTAATTGGTAACGGGTACATCCCCCACTCACTGCAAGACGGGGCTAAACGACCCGTTCGGGGATCCAGTGGCTCGCCATATGGTCCCTGGCACATCCCCAGCACGCGCGACGTGCCCGAGCGACTTCGCTGGCGCCCCAGTGGCTCTCCAAATGTTCCCTGGCAAGTCCCCAGCGAGCGCCTGGACCCAACGACCCTGTGCGGGTTCCCAGAGGCTCGACAAATGGTCCCTGGCACCTACCCAGTGCACGCACAGGTCCCAGCAACCACGCTGGGTCCCAGCAGCTCACAAATGGTCCTTGTCACATACCCAGCACACACACGGACCCAGCGACCCCGCTGGGGTTCCCAGAGGCTCGCCAAATAGTCCCTGGCACCTCCCCTCAAGGCACAGGGCAGCAACATCGCAAGGGATTTTATGGCTTGCCAAATGGTCCCTGGCACATCCCCAGTGACCCCAGCAGCGCACACTGGACCCAGCCACCTCACTCGGGGTCCCAGCGGCTCACCAAATGGTCCCTGGCACCTCCCCAGTGTGAGCTCGGGCTCCAGCGACACCGCCTGGGGTCCCAGCTGCTCATCAAATGGTCCCTGGAAGCTCACCAGCAGTCGCACAGGCCCCAGCGACCCCGGCGGGGTCCCAGCAGCTCAGTGGTCCCTGGCTCCTACCCAGTGCGCCGCGACAGGGACCCAGCAACCACGAAGGGGGTCCCAGCGGCTCGCCAAATGGTCCCTGGTACCTCCCAAGCGCACGCACTGGCCCCAGCGACCTCGCGCAGTGTCCAAGAGGCTCGCAGACATGGTCCCTTTCCTATCCCAGCGCAGGCACGGACCCCAGCAACCGCGAGGGTCCCCAGCGGCTAGCCAAATGGTACCTGACACCTCTCAGGCGCGCGATGAGGCCCAGCTTACCCCCCGCGGTGTCCCAGCAGCTCACCAAATCGTCCCTAGCACCTCAACAGCGATCGCACGGGCCCAAGCGACCTCGCGCAGGGGTCCCAGCGGCTCCCAAATGGACCCTGGCTTCTTACCCAGCGCACGCACAGGGCCCAGCAACCACGCTGCGGGGTCCCAGCGGATTATAAATGGTCCCTTGCCCTCCCCAACACGCCACTGGGGCCCAGCGACTCGCCGCGGTGTCCCAGCAGCTCACCAAATGGTCCCTGGCACCTTACCAGCGTGCGCAGACAGGCCACATCAACCCTGAGCAGGGTCCCAGCGGCTCGCTAAATAGTCCCTTGACCCTCCCAGCGCGGGCACAGGCCCCAGCAACTTTTGCGAGGGGGTCCCAGCGCCCGCCAAATGGTACCTGGCTCATCCCCAGCGTGCGCACGGGGCCCAGCGACCTCGCGCAGGGGTCCCAGAGGCTCGCCAAATGGTCCCTAGCTCATCCCCAGCGGACGGGGCCCCACCGACCGCAAGACGGGTTCCCACCGGCTTGCCAAATGGTCCCTGGCCCTGAGCTCATATGGGGCCCCAGCGACTTCAAGATGTGGGTCCAAGCGGCTCACCAAATGGTACCTGACTCCTCCCCAGCGCGTGCCCGGGGCCCTGCGACCACACTCGGGGTCCCAGCGGCTGGCGAAATGATCCCTGGCACCTCCCCAGCGTCATGCACAGGCCCCAGCGACCTCGCACAGGGTCACAGGGCTCGCGAAATGGTCCCTGGCTCCTCAGCAATCGACAGGCCCAAGCGACGTCGCGCAGGGTCCCAGCGGCTTGTCCAAATGCTCCTGGCCCCTCCCCAGCGCACGCCCGAGGCCCAGCGACTTTGCGCTGGGTCCCAGCGGCTCGCCAAATGGTCCCTGGCACATCTCCAGCGCATGCATGGGCCCCAGTGACTTTGCGCAGGGTGCCAGCGGCTCGCAAATGGTCCCTGGTACATCACCAGAGTGTGCACAAGCCCCAGTGACTTTGCGCGGGGTCCAAGCGGCTTGCCAAATCGTCCCTGTTCCCTCCCCAGCGCGCCCACGGGGCCCAGCGACCACACGCAGGTTCCCAGCGGCTTGACAAATGGTCCCAGGCACATCCCTAGCGCGCATGGGCCCCAGCGACTTCGCAAGGGGTACCATCGGCTCGCCAAATGTTCCCTGGCACCTCCCCATCACACGCACAGGGCCCAGCGACATCGTGCGGGTCCCAGCGGCTCGCCAAATGGTTTCTGGCACATCACCAGTACGCACATGCTCGGGCATCAGCAATCACGCGCGGGGTCTCAGCAGCTCGCCAAATGGTCCCTGGCACCTCCCCAGCGCCGCACACTGACCCCAGCTACCAGGCGTGGAGTCCAAGCGCTCGCAAATGATCCCTGGCACATCCCCAGCACGCCACAGGCCCCAAAACATCGCAGGTCCCAGCGGCTCGCCAAATGGTCCCTGGCACCTCACCAGTGAGCAAAAAGGGCCCCAGCGGCTCGCCAAATGGTCCCTGCTACATCCCCGCGCGCCAGCACTGGGCCCGAGAGACCCAGCGCAGGGTCCCAGAGGCTTGCTAATTGGTAACGGGTACATCCCCCCTACTGCCAAGACGGGCCAAACGACCCGCGGGATCCAGTGGGATCCCTGGCACATCCCAGCACACGATGGTCCCTGAGCACATCCCCAGTGGCTCTCCAAATGTTCCCCTGGCACGCCCCCAGCGAGCCCCTGGACCCAACGACCCTGTGCGGGTTCCCAGAGGCCTCGACAAATGGTCCCTGGCACCTACCCAGTGCGCGCACAGGTCCCAGCAACCATGCGTGGGGTCCCAGCAGCTCACAAATGGTCCTTGTCACATACCCAGCACACACATCGGAACCAGCGACCCAGCTGGGGTTCCCAGAGGCTCGCCAAATAATCCCTGGCACCTCCTCGCGTGCACAGGGCAGCAACATCGTCGAGGATTTTGTGGCTTGCCAAATGGTCCCTGGCACATCCCCAGTGACCCCAGCACGCACACTGGACCCAGCCACCTCACTGGGGTCCCAGCGGCTCACCAAATGGTCCCTGGCGCCCCCAGTGTGAGCTCGGGCTCCAGCGACACCGCCTGGGTCCCAGCTGCTCATCAAATGGTCCCTGAAGCTCACCAGCAGTCGCAGACAGGCCCCAGCGACCCCGTGCGGGGTCCCAGCAGCTCGCAAAGTGGTCCCTGGCTCCTACCCAGTGCGCGCACAGGACCTAGCAACCACGAGCGGGGTCCCAGCGGCTCGCCAAATGGTCACTGGTACCTCCCAAGTGCACGCACTGGCCCCAGCGACCTCGCGCAGTGTCCAAGAGGCTCGCACATGGTCCCTTTCCTATCCCCAGCGCAGGCACGGACCCCAGCAACTTCGCGAGGGTCCCCAGCGGCTAGCCAAACAGTCCCTGGCACCTCCCCAGCACGCGATCAGAGACCAGTGACACTGTGTGGTGTCCCAGCAGCTCGCTAAATAGTCACTGATACCTCCCCAGCACACACACTGGGCCCAGCGACCCTGCGCGGGGTCCCAGCGGCTTTCCAAATGGTCCCTGGCACCTACCCAGCATGCGCACGGGCCCCAGCAACCCCGTGCTGGGTTACTGCGGCCCGACAAATGGTCCCTGGCACTTCCCCAGCGCATGCATTGCCCCAGCGACTTCACATCAACCCTGTTCCTGCCAGCTCGCCAAACGGTCCTTGGCACCTCCAAAGCACATGCACTGGCCCCAGCGACTTCGCGTGGGATTCCTGCTGCTCGCCAAACGGTCCCTGGCACCTCCCCAGCACACACACGGGCCGCAGCGACTTCGTGGGGGGTCCAGCTGCTCGCCAAATGGTCCCTGGCACTTCCCCCAGCTTTCGTACGGGCCCCAGCGACTTCATTCGGGTCCCAGCGGCTATCAAATGGTCCCTGGCCCTCCCCAGAGCGCCTGGGCCCCCATCAACGACCGTGCAGGGTTCCAGCGGCTCACCAGATTTTCCCTGGCACCTCCCCAGCACGTGCATGAGGACCTGGCGACTTGTCCCTGGTTCCAGCGATCGCCAAACTGTCCCTGGCACCTCCCCAGCGATTGCATGGGCCCCAGCAACCTCGCAAGACAGGGTCCCAGAGGCTCACCAATTGGTCCCTGGTACATCCCCAGCACACGCCGCGGGCCCCAGCAACTTCTCACGGGGTCCCAGCGGCTTGCCAAATGGTCCCTGTCTCCTCCCCAGCGTGCATGGGGCCCCAGCGACATCGGCGTCCTGTCCAAGCGGCTCTCAAATGGTCCCTCACACCACCCCAGCGAGCACAGGGATGAGCGACTCGCGTGGGATACCACAGCTCGCAAATGGTCTCTGGCACATCCCAGAGCGCACGGACCCCAGAGACCTCACGGTCCCAGCGGCCGTCAAATGGTCCATGGCACCTCCCCAGCGCGAGCACAAGCCCCAGCAACCCAGCGCCAGAGGGTCCCAGTGGCTCACCAAATGGTCACTGGCGCCCCCCAGTGCGCTGTTGATTTCTAGCGACCTTGCCAAGGTCCCAGCTGCTCGTCACATGGACCCTAGCACATCCCCCCAGCACGCCACAGGACACAGCGACCCCGGCGGGTCGGGCGCCTGCCAGCCAAATGATCCCTGGCACAGCCCTAGATGCGGCGCGCGGGCCACAGCAACCTCAAGACAGGGTCCCAGAGGCTCACCAATTGGTCCCTGGTACATCCTCAGCACGCCAAGACGGGCCCCAGCAACTTCTCACGGGGTCCCAGCGGCTTGCCAAATGGTCCCCTGTCTCCTCCCAGCGTGCATGGGGCCCTAGCGTACATCGCGTGCTGTCCAAGCGGCTAACCAAAATGGTCCCTCACACCACCCCAGCGAAGCGAGGGGTTTGAGCGACCTCGGCGTGGGATACCACAGCTCGCAAATGGTCTCTGGCACATCCCCAGAGCGCGACGGACCCCAGAGACTTCAAGGCTGGTCCCAGCTGCCTCGCAAAATGGTCCATGGCACCTCCCCAGTGCGCCATCAAGCCCCAGCGACCCCGCGTGGGGTCCCAGTGGCTCACCAAATGGTCACTGGCACCTCCCAGTGCGCGCTGCGGGCCCCAGCTGCACTCCCGGGGGTCCCAGCTGCTCGTCACATGGACCCTAGCACATCCCCAGCACGCCAAGACAGGACACAGCTTACCTCCCAAGGTCGATGGTCTCTGGCCAACTCCCATCCCTGGCACAGTTCTAAAGCGGCGACGGGCCACAGCACTTTAAACGCCTCGGGTCCCAGCGGCTCGCCAAATGGTCCCTGGCCCTCCCCGCACACGCGATGGGCCCAGCCACCCTGTGGGATTACTCCATCTGCTCGTCAAATGGACCCTAGCACCTCCCCACCACACGCACAGAGCCCAGCGACCCAGTCTCGCGGGGTCCCAGCGGCTCAAATGGTCCATGGCACTTCCCAGCATGCGTACAAGCCCCAGCGACTTCATTCGGGTTCCCAGCTCACAAATGGTCCCTGGCCCCTCCCAGAGCGCACACGGGGCCCTGCGACCACGGGTGGGGTCCCAGCGCACGCCGAATGGTCCCTGGCATCTCCCCAGCATGCGCACAGGCCCCTGCGACTCCGTAGCAAATCCCAGCGGCACCAAATGGTCCCTGGTACCTCCCAGCATGCAGACGGGCCCCAGTGACCCCGTGCAGGGTTCCTGCGGCTCGTCAAATGGTCCATGGCACTTCCCAGCGTGCATGCACGGGGCCCCAGCGACTTCATTCGGGGTCCCAGCAGCTCTCAAATGGTCCCTGGCCTCTCCCAGAGCGCACACGGGCCCTGCGACCACGGTGGGGTCCCAGCAGCACGCCAAATGGTCCCTGGCATCTCCCCAGCACGGCGACAGGCCCTGCGACTCGCGCCAGCAGGATCCCAGTGGCTTGCCAAATGGTCCCTGGCACCTCCCTAGCGAACAAACTGGGCCCAGCGACCCTGCCAAGAGGGGTCCCAGCGCCTCCTCAAATGGTCCATGACCCCTCCCCAGCGTCACGCACTGAGCCCAGCTTCCCGGGCGGGGTCCCAGTGGTTCGCCAAATGGTCCTTGGCACCTCCCCAGCATGCAGACGGGCCCCAGTGACCCCGCAGGGTTCCCCAGGCTCGTCAAATGGTCCATGGCACTTCCCAGCGTGCGGGCCTCCCCAGCGACTTCATTCGGGGTCCCAGCGGCTCTCAAATGGTCCCTGGCCCCTCCCCAGAGCACACACGGGCCCTGCGACCACGGTGGAGTCCCAGCGCACGCCCGAATGGTCCCTGGCATCTCCCCAGCACGCGCTGACAGGCCCTGCGACTCGCGTGGGGTCCCAGCGGCTTGCCAAATGGTCCCTGGTACCTCCCCAGCACGCAGACGGGCCCCAGTGACCCCGTGCAGGGTTCCCTGCGGGCTCGTCAAATGGTCCATGGCACTTCCCCAGCGTGCGTGCGGGGCCCCAGCTACTTCATTCGGGGTCCCAGCAGCTCTCAAATGGTCCCTGGCCCCTCCCCAGAGCGCACACGGGCCCTCGACCACGGGTGGGGTCCCAGCACACGCCTAATGGTCCCTGGCATCTCCCCAGCACGCGGACAGGCCCTGCGACTCCACGCCGGGTCCCAGTGGCTTGCCAAATGGTCCCTGGTACCTCCCCAGCACGCAGATGGGCCCCAGTGACCCCGTGCAGGGTTCCTGCGGCTCGTCAAATGGTCCATGGCACTTCCCCAGCGTGCGCGACGGGCCCCAGCGACTTCATTCGGGGTCCCAGCGCCTGCAAATGGTCCATGGCCCCTCCCCAGAGCGCACACGGGCCCTGCGACCACGGGGGGGTCCCAGCGGCACCCGAATGGTCCCTGGCATCTCCCCAGCACGCGGACAGGCCCTGCACGACCCGTGCAGGGTTCCTGTGGCTCGTCAAATGGTCCATGGCACTTCCCCAGCGTGCGTGACGGGCCCCAGTGACTTCATTCTGGGTCCCAGCGGCTCTCAAATGGTCCCTGGCCTCTCCCCAGAGCCGCACACGGGGCCCTGGACCACAGGTGGGGTCCCAGCGGCACGCCAAATGGTCCCTGGCATCTCCCCCAGCACGCCAAGACAGGCCCTGCGACTCCGCAGGAGATCCCAGCGGCTTCAAAATGGTCCCTGGCACCTCCCCAGCGAACAAACTGGGCCCAGCGACCCAGCGCAGGTCCCAGCGCCCACCAAATGGTCCATGACCCCTCCCCAGCGTCGCGCACTGAGTCCAGCGTTCCCGGGCGGGTCCCAGTGGTCGCCAAATGGTCCTTGGCACCTCCCCACCATGCGCACAGAGCCCAGCGACCCCGCGCGGGGTTCCTGCAGCTCGTCAAATGGTCCCTGGCCCCTCACGATGCACGCCAAGACAAGCCCAGCGACCCGGGGTGCAGAGTTCGAGCGGCACGCCAAACGGTCCCTGGCACCTCCCCACCACGCCAAGATGGGCACCTGCTGACCCGCACGGAGTCCTAGTGGCTCACCAAATGGTCCATGGCACCTCCTCAGCACACGCATGGGCACCAGTGACCCTGTGTGTGCCCCAGCTGCTTCGCCAAATGGTCCCTGGTACCTCCCTAGTGCATGCACTGGGCCCAGCGAACCCACGCGAGGTCCCAGCAGCTGACAAATGCTCCCCAAAACATGGCATATCCCCAGCGCACATGGGCACACCAGCGACTGCACATGGGGTCCCAGCGTCTCATCAAATGGTCTCTGGCCCCTGCCCAGCTGGGCAAGACAGGGCCCAATGACTCCCAGCGGGTTCCTGCAGCTCGTCAAATGGTCCCTGGCCCCTCCCCAGCACGCCATATGGAGACCAGTGACCCCCAAGCAGGGTCCCAGCGTATCGCCAAATAGTCCCTGGCACCTCTCCAGCATGCGAACTGGCCCCAGCGACCCTACACAGGATCCCCAGCTGCTCGCCAGATGGTCCCCTGGCACCTCCCCAGCACGCAGACAGGCGGGCCCCACTGACCCCTCAGCCGGTGTTCTTGGCGGCTAGTCAAATGGTCCTGGCATGTCCCCAGCGCGCGAATGGGCCCCAGCGATTTCGCCGGGGTACCAGAGGCTCGCCAAATGGCCCCTGGCACCTCCCTCCCCCAGCCGCACCAGCGAAAGCCACGCCAACGGCCCAACGGCTCGCCAAAACCATCCCTAGCGCCTCCCCAGCGCCCCAGCGGGCCCCAGCGACCCTGCACGGATCCCAGCTGCTGCCAGATGGTCCCTGGCAACGCACCAGCGACCCATCGCGGGAGCCCAGCGACCCTGTGTGCGGTCATAGCGGCTCGCCAAATGATCCCTGGTACCTCCCTAGTGCACACACTGGGCCCAGCGAACCCATGGAGGTCCCAGCAGCTCGCAAATTTTTTATTATTATTATTATTTGTTTATTTAGCAGACGTCTTTATCCAAGGCGACTTACAGAGACTAGGGTGTGTGTGAACTATGCATCAGCTGCAGAGTCACTTACAATTACGTCTCACCAAAGACGGATCACAAGGAGGTTAAGTGACTTGCTCAGGGTCACCACAATGGCACATGCAAATGCTCCCTCCTGGTTACAAGCCCTATTCTTTAACCACTGGACCACACAGCAAATCGGTCCCTGGCACCTCCCCAGCGCGCGCACGGGCCCCAGCGACCCTGCACTGGATCCCAGCTGCTTGCCAGATGGTCCCTGGCACCTCAGCAGCACGCGCACGGGCACCAGCGACCCCACACGGGTCCCAACGGCTCGCCAAACCCGACCTTGCCGCCTCCCAGTGCACTCATGGGCCCCAGCAACCTTGCGCTGTGTCCCAGCGGCTCGCCAAATAGTCCCTGGCACCGCCCCAGCGCGTGCACAGACCCCAGCAATCCAGCATGGGGTCCCAGCGCTCGCCAAACTGTCCCTGGCACTTCCCCAGCACGCACAACAGGCCCAGCGACACCGCGTTATCCAAATCGTCTCTGGCACCTCCCAGCACGCCAAGACGTGCACCAGCGACCCCACACGAGGTCCCAATGGCTTGCCAAACCGACCCTGGCGACTCCCAGCGTGCCACGGGGCCTAGCGACCCCAAGACGGGTCCCAGCTGCTCACCAAATGATCCCTGGCACATCCCCAGCGTTACCGCGGATCCCAACGACCCGCACGGGTCCCAGCTGCTCACCAAATGATCCCTGGCGCCTCCCAGTGCGCACGCAGGCCCCAACAACCCTGCGCCAGGGTCCCAGCTGCTGTCAAGGTTCCCTGGCACCTCACCAACACGCGCAGAGCCCAGCGACCCCCGCCGGGCCCCAGCGGCATCAAAATAGTCCTTGGCACCTCCCAGCATGCGATGGGTCCCACCGCCCCTCATGGGGTCCCAGTGGTCGCCAAATAATAATTCCCACCTCCCAGCACCAAGCGGGCCCCAGTGACCCTGTGCGGGGGTCCAAGCAGCTTCGCCAAATGATCCCTGGCACCTACTCCAAAGCCCACACAGGGCCAACAACCACGCACAGGGGTACCAGTGGATAGCCAAATTGTCCCTGGCCCCTCCAGCTGGCGCCAGGGTCTCCAGCGACTTCGCGAGGGTTCCAGCGCAAGCCGCCAAAATGTCCCTGGCACCCCCAGCAAGGGTCCCAAAACGACTTCACCTCGGGGTCCCAGCGGCTCACCAAATAGTCCCTGGCCCCTCCCCAGTAAGCACATGCCCAGCAACCGGGCGGGGCCCAGCAGCTTGCCAAATGGTCCCTGGCACCTCCCCAGCATCCGCACAGGCCCCAGAAACCCCACGTGGGGTCCAGCAGTCGCGCAAATGGTCCCTGGCACCTCCCAGCATGCAGACAGGCCCCAGCTTTTACAACGCAGGGGTTACTGAGGCTCACAAATGGTCCCTTGGCACCTCCCCAGCCAAACCAATGGGCCCCAGCTACCCCAGCGCCGCACTGTCCCAGTGTCTCGCCAAATGTTCCCTGGCAACCTCCCTAGTGCACGCACTGGCAATAGCGACCGCCAAGGGAGTCCGAGAGATCAACGCCACCTGGTCCCTGGCACCTCCCACCATGCGACTGTGCCCAGCTTAATCTCAAATGACAGGTTCCCAGCGGCATGCCAAACAGTCCCCTGGCACCTCCTCAGCACACGCATGGGCCCAGCGACACTGCACGGGATCCCATCTGTTAGCCAGATGGTCCCTGGCACCTGACCAGCACACACACGGGCACCAGCGACCCAGCCGCGAGGGCCCAGCAGCACGCCAAATGTTCCTGGCACCTCAACAGCATGCAGACAGGCGGAGCGACCCGTGCAGGGGGTTACTGCAGCTCGTCAAATGGTCCCTACCACCTCCCCAGCAAAACCGATGGGCCCCAGCGACCCTCGCGCGGGGTCCCAGTGTCTCGCCAAATGTTCCCTGGCACCTCCCTAGTGCACGCGCTGGCAATAGTGACCGCGTGGTCGGAGTCCGGCGGCACGCCAAATGGTCCCCTGCACCTCAAACCACGCCCCAGACTGTGCCCAGCGACCACGCCGCAGGTTCCCAGCGACACGCCAAACAGTCCCTGGCACCTCCTCAGCACACACGATAGGCGCACCAGTGACCCTGTGCATGGTCCCAGCGCTCACTTAAATGGTCCCTGGTACCTCCCTAGTGCATGCACTGGGCCCAGCGAACCCATCGCTGAGGTCCCAGCAGCTCACAAATGCTCCCTGGCACATCCCCAGCTTACGCGCAGGCACCAGCGACTCGCACGGGTCCCAGTGTCTCGTCAAATGGTCTCTGGCCCTGCCCAGCACACGCCGACGGGGCCCAATGACTGGCTGAGGGGTCCTGACGGCCCCAGTGACCCCGCGCAGGTTCCTGCGGCTCGTTAAATGGTCCCTGGCCCCCCCCCCCAGCACGCCATAGAGACCAGCGGACCCCGCAGGGTCCCAGCGGATCACCAAATGGTCCCTGGCACCCTCCAGCATGCGAACTGGCCCCAGCCCCTGTGTGTGGTCCCAGCAGCTCGCCAAATGGTCCCTGGTACCTCCCTAGTGCACACACTGGGCCCAGCGAACCCACGGAGGTCCCAGCAGCTCTCAAATGCCCCTGGCACTTCCCAGCATGCAGGCAGGCCCCCACTGACCCACGTGCGGGTTCTGCGGCTCGTCAAATGGTCCCCGGTACATCCCCAGCACGCGCCACGGGCCCCAGCAACTTCTCACGGGTCCCAGCGGGCTTGCCAAATGGTCCCTGTCTCCCCCAGCGCGTGCATGGGGCCCCAGCCACATCGCGTGCTGTCCAAGCGGCTAACCAAATGGTCCCTCACACCACCCCAGCGAGCGCGGGGGTTTAGCAACCTCGGCGTGGGATACCACAGCTTAAATGGTCTCTGGCACATCCCCAGAGCGCGACGGACCCAGGAGACTTCGCGGGGTCCCAGCGGCTCGCAAAATGGTCCATGGCACCTCCCCAGTGCGGAAACAAAGCCCAGCAGCCCCCGCGCAGAGTCCCAGTGGCTCACCAAAATGGTCACTGGCGCCCCCCCCAGTGCGCTGTCAGCCCCAGGCTGGCGACAGCGGGTCCCAGCTGCTCGTCACATGGACCCCAGCACATCCCCAGCACGCGCACAGGACAGCGACTTTAGCGCGGGGTCGCAGCGCCGCAAAATGATCCCTGGCACAGCCCCAGCGTCGCACCGCAGACCCAGCAATTCGCCCTGGGTCCCAGCGGCCCGCCAAATGGTCCCTGCCCCTCCCCGGCACGATGGGCCCCAGCCACCCTGTGCGGGATTACTCGCGGCCCGCGTCAAATGGACCCTAGCACCTCCCCACCACACGCACAGAGCCCAGCGACCTAGTGGGGGTCCCAGCGGCTTCGCCAAATGGTCCATGGCACTTCCCAGGGCATGCACGGGCCCCAGCGACTTCATTAGGGTCCCAGCGGCTCAAATGGTCCCTGGCCCTCCCCGAGCGCACACGGGCCCTGCGACCACAGGTGGGGTCCCAGCGGCACGCCGAATGGTCCCTGGCATCTCCCCCCACGCCAAGACAGGCCACCAGCGACCGCTGGGGGGTCCCAGCGGCTTGCCAAATGGTCCCTGGTACCTCCCAGCACGCAGACGGGCCCCAGTGACCCCGTGCAGGTTCCTGCGGCTCCGTCAAATGGTCCATGGCACTTCCCCAGCGTGCGTACAAGCCCCAGCGACTTCATTCCCGGGTTCCCAGCGCCCTCGCAAATGGTCCCTTGCCCCTCCCCAGAGCGCACCCACGGGGCCCTGCGACCACGGGTGGGGTCCCAGCGGCACGAATGGTCCCTGGCATCTCCCCAGCACGCCGCACAGGCCCTGCGACTCCGCGGGGGGTCCCAGCGGTTGCCAAATGGTCCCTGGTACCTCCCCAGCATGCAGACCAGCCCCAGTGACCCCATGCAGGGTTCCTGCGGCTCAAATCAAATGGTCCATGGCACTTCCCCAGCGTAAATCTGAGGCTAGCGACTTCATTAGGGGTCCCAGCAGCTCTCAAATGGTCCCTGGCCTCTCCCCAGAGCGCACACGGGGCCCTGCGACCACGGGTGGGGTCCCAGCACGCCAAATGGTCCCTGGCATCTCCCAAGCACGCCGCACAGGCCCTGCACTCTCGCGCGGGATCCCAGTGGCTTGCCAAATGGTCCCTGGCACCTCCCTTAGCGAACAAACTGGGCCCAGCGACCCAGCGCGGGGTCCCAGCGCCCACCAAATGGTCCATGACCCCTCCCAGCGTGCGCACCCAGCCCAGCGTTCCCGGGCGGGGTCCCAGTGGTTTCGCCAAATGGTCCTTGCACCTCCCCAGCATGCAGACGGGCCCCAGTGACCCCGTGCAGGGGTTCCTGCGGCTCGTCAAATGGTCCATGGCACTTCCCAGCGTGCGTACTGGCCCCAGCGACTTCATTCGGGGTCCCAGCGGCTCTCAAATGGTCCCTGGCCCTCCCAGAGCGCACGGGGGCCTGCGACCACGGGTGGAGTCCCAGCGGCATGAATGGTCCCTGGCATCTCCCAGCACGCGCACAGGCCCTGCGACTCCGCGTGGGGTCCCAGCGGCTTGCCAAATGGTCCCTGGTACCTCCCAGCACGCAGACGGGCCCCAGTGACCCGATGCAGGGTTCCTGCGGCTCGTCAAATGGTCCATGGCACTTCCCCAGCGCGTGCGTCGGGCCCCAGCTACTTCATTCGGGGTCCCAGCAGCTCTCAAATGGTCCCTGGCCCCTCCCAGAGCGCACACGGGCCCTGCGACCCGCAGGTGGGGTCCCAGCGCACGCCGAATGGTCCCCGGCATCTCCCAGCACGCGGACAGGCCCTGCGACTCCACCTTGGGGTCCCGAGTGGCTTGCCAAATGGTCCCTGGCACCTCCCCAGCACGCAGATGGGCCCCAGTGACCCCTGCAGGGTTCCTGCGGCTCGTCAAATGGTCCATGGCACTTCCCCAGCGTGCGTGCGCCTGCGACTTCATTGAGGTCCCAGCGCCTCGCAAATGGTCCATGGCCCCTCCCAAGAGCGCACACGGGGCCTGCGACCACGGGTGGGGTCCCAGCGGCACTGCCCGAATGGTCCCTGGCATCTCCCAGCACGCGACAGGCCCTGCGACCCCGCAGGGTTCCTGTGGCTCGTCAAATGGTCCGTGGCACTTCCCAGCGTCTTGTCACGGGCCCCAGTGACTTCATTCGGGGTCCCCAGCGGCTCTCAAATGGTCCCTGGCCTCCCCAGAGCGCACACGGGCCCCGCGACCACGGGTGGGGTCCCAGCGGCACGCCAAATGGTCCCTGGCATCTCCCCAGCACAGCGCACAGGCCCTGCGACTCCGCGGGATCCCAGCGGCTTGCCAAATGGTCCCTGGCACCTCCCTAGCGAATAAACTGGGCCCAGCGACCCCTTTGCCGAAGGGTCCCAGCGCCCTCACCAAATGGTCCATGATCTCCCCAGCGTCTTGACTGAGTCCAGCGTTCCCGGCGGGGTCCCAGTGGTTAATGCAAATGGTCTTTTTGGCACCCCACCATTGGCGCGACAGAGCCCAGCGACCCTGCGCGGGGTTCCTGTAGTTCGATCAATGGTCCCTGGCCCAGCGATCGTGCGGCACAAGCCCAGCGACCCGTGCAGAGTTCGAGCGGCACGCCAAACGGTCCCTGGCACCTCCCCCACCACGCCGCGCCGGCACCCGTGACCCATACGGAGTCCTAGTGGCTCACCAAATGGTCCATGGCACCTCCTCAGCACACGCATGGGCACCAGTGACCCTGTGTGGCCAATTGCTCCCAGCGGCTTCATGGAAATGGTCCCTGGTACCTCCTAGTGCATGCACTGGGCCCAGCGAACCCATGAGGTCCCAGCAGCTGACAAATGCTCCCTGGCATATCCCCAGCGTGCACATGGGCACCAGCGACTACATGGGGTCCCATGCGTCTCATCAAATGGTCTCTGGCCCTTGCCCAGGCCAAGACAGGGCCCAATGACTCCGTGGGGGTTCCTGCAGCTCGTCAAATGGTCCCTGGCCCCCTCCCCAGCACGCCGAGATGGAGACCAGTGACCCGCAGCAGGGTCCCAGCGTATGTAAATAGTCCCTGGCACCTCTCCAGCATGCGAACTGGCCCCAGCGACCCTACACAGGATCCCAGCTGCTCGCCAGATGGTCCCTGGCACTCCCCAGCACGCAGACGGGCCCCACTGACCCCGCTCGCGGTGTTCTTTGCCGGCTAGTCAAATGGTCCCTGGCATGTCCCCAGCGCGCGAATGGGCCCCAGCGACTTCGCCCGGGTACCAGAGGCTGTAAATGGCCCCTGGCACCTCCCCAGCGCACGCCGCACCAGCGGCTTACGCGGGGTCCCAACGTTTCGCCAAACCATCCTAGCGCCTCCCCAGCGCGCGCACGGGCCCCAGCGACCCTGCACGGGATCCCAGCTGCTCGCCAGATGGTCCCCTGGCACCGCACCAGCGACCCCCCACGCGGAGCCCAGCGACCCTGTGTCGCGGTCATAGCGGCTCGCCAAATGATCCCTGGTACCTCCCTAGTGCACACACTGGGCCCAGCGAACCCACGGAGGTCCCAGCAGCTCATAAATTTTTATTATTATTATTATTTGTTTATTTAGCAGACGCCTTTATCCAAGGCGACTTACAGAGACTAGGGTGTGAACTATGCATCAGCTGCAGAGTCACTTACAATTACGTCTCACCCGAAAGACGGATCACAAGGAGGTTAAGGGACTTGCTCAGGGTCACCTGTGGCACATGTCAAATGCTCCCTCCTGGTTACAAGCCTATTCTTTAACCACTGGACCACACAGCAAATCAGTCCCTGGCACCTCCTTAGCGTGACGGGCCCCAGCGACCCTGCACTGATCCCAGCTGCTTGCCAGATGGTCCCTGGCACCTCAGCAGCACGCCGCCGGGCACCAGTGACCCCACCACGAGGTCCCAAACGGCTCGCCAAACCGACCCTTGCGCCTCCCCAGTGCACTCCATGGGCCCCAGCAACCTTGCGCGGTGTCCCAGCGGCTCACCAAATAGTCCCTGGCACCGCCTGTTTTTTGCTGCACAGACCCCAGCAATCCAGCATGGGGGTCCCAGCGGCTCATAAACTGTCCCTGGCACTTCCCAGCACGCACAACAGGCCCAGCGACACCGCGTTATCCAAATCGTCTCTGGCACCTCCCCAGCACGCCAAGACGTGCACCAGCGACCCCACACGAGGTCCCAACGGCGCAAACCGACCCTGGCGACTCCCAGCGTCTTCTGCCCCAGCGACCCCCCGCGGGGTCCCAGCTGCTCACCAAATGATCCCCTGGCACATCCCCAGCACGCACGGATCCCAGCGACCCAAGACGGGGTCCCAGCTGCTCACCAAATGATCCCTGGCGCCTCCCAGTGCACGAGACGGGCCCCAACAACCCTGCGCGGGGTCCCAGCTGCTCGCCAAAAAGGTTCCCTGGCACCCTCACCAACACGCTGCCTGAGAGCCCAGCGACCCGGCGCCCCCAGCGGCACGTCAAGCGGTCATAGCACCTCCCAGCATGCGCGCGGGTCCCACCCCCTCATGGGGTCCCAGTGGCTCGCCAAATAGTAATTGGCACCTCCCCCAGCACGCCCACGGGCCCCAGTGACCCTCGCGGGGTCCAAGCAGCTCGCCAAATGATCCCTGGCACCTGCCCAGCGCGTGCACAGGGCCAAGCAACCACGCACGGGTACCAGTGGATCGCCAAATTGTCCCTGGCCCCTCCGCAGCGAGCGCGGGGTCTCCAGCGACCTCGCGCCAAGAGGGTTCCAGCGGCTCGCCAAAATGTCCCTGGCACTTCCCCAGCGCTCACAAGGGTCCCAAACGACTTCACTCGGGGTCCCAGCGGCTCACCAAATAGTCCCTGGCCCCTCCCCAGCGCACGCACGGGGCCCAGCAACCCGGGCGGGGCCCAGCAGCTTGCCAAATGGTCCCTGGCACCTCCCCAGCATCCGCTGGGCCCCAGAAACCCCACTGGGGTTCCAGCAGCTCATAAACGGTCCCTGGCACCTCCCAGCATGCAGACAGGCCCCAGCGACAACGTGCAGGGGTTACTGAGGCTCGTCAAATGGTCCCTAGCACCTCCCCAGCAAACCAATGGGCCCCAGCGACCCCCGCGCAGGGTCCCAGTGTCTAGCCAAATGTTCCTGGCAACTCCCTAGTGCACGCACTGGCAATAGCGACCGCGTCTTGAGTCCGCGGCACGCCAATTGTCCCTGGCACCTCCCCCACCATGCGCACTGTGCCCAGCCCCCTTGACAGGTTCCCAGCGGCATGCCAAACAGTCCCTGGCACCTCCTCCCACACTATGGGCCCAGCGACACTGCGGGATCCCATCTGTTAGCCAGATGGTCCCTGGCACCTGACCAGCACACACACGGGCACCAGCGACCCAGCGCGAGGGCCCAGCAGCACGCCAAATGTTCCCTGGCACCTCAACAGCATGCAGACAGGCGGGCGACCCGTGCAGGGTTACTGCAGCGATCAAATGGTCCCCAGCACCTCCCCAGCAAAACCGATGGGCCCCAGCGACCTCGCGCAGGGTCCCAGTGTCTCGCCAAATGTTCCTGGCACCTCCCTATGCACGCACTGGCAATAGTGACCGCGTGGAGTCCGAAGCGGCCGCCAAATGGTCCCCTGCACTCCAAACCACGCGCACTGTGCCCAGCGACCACGCAGCGGTTCCCAGCGACACGCCAAACAGTCCCTGGCACCTCCTCAGCACACGATAGGCACCAGTGACCCTGTGCATGGTCCCAGCTCTCCGAAATGGTCCCTGGTACCTCCCTAGTGCATGCACTGGGCCCAGCGAACCTAATGAGGTCCCAGCAGCTCACAAATGCTCCTGGCACATCCCAGCTTACGCACAGGCACCAGCGACTTCGCACGGGGTCCCAGTGTCTCGTCAAATGGTCTCTGGCCCCTGCCCAGCACACTGCATACGGCCCAATGACTCCGGCGAGGGGTCCGGACGGCCCCAGTGACCCCGTGCAGGGTTCCTGCGGCTCGTTCGTGGTCCCTGGCCTCCCCCAGCACGCCGATAGAGACCAGCGACCCCGCCAGGGTCCCAGCGGATCACCAAATGGTCCCTGGCACCTCTCCAGCATGCGAACTGGCCCCAGCGACCCTGTGTGCGGTCCCAGCAGCGCCAAATGGTCCCTGGTACCTCCCTAGTGCACACACTGGGCCCAGCGAACCCACGTGAGGTCCCAGCAGCTCTCAAATGCTCCCTGGCACTTCCCAGCATGCAGGGCCCCACTGACCCCGTCGCGGGGTTCTTATGGCTTCGTCAAATGGTCCCTGGCACATCCCGGTGCGCCAATGGGCCCCAGCGACTTCATACGGGGTACCAGAGGCTCGCCAAATGGCCCCTGGCACCTCCCCAGCGCCACGTGCACCAGCCGGGTATGCGGGGTCCAACGGCTCGCCAAACGGTCCCAGGCACCTCCCAGCATGCGCACTGGGCCAGCGACACCAGCGGATCCCAGCAGCTCGCCAAACGGTCCCTGGCAACTCTCCAGCATGCAGAACGGGCTAGCGACCCTGTGTGCGGTCACAGCGCTCGTCAAATGGTCCCTGGTACCTCCCTAGTGCAACCACGGGCCCCAGTGACACTGCACGGATCCTAGCTGCGCCAAATGGCCCCTGGCACCTCCCCAGCCGCCATGTGCACCACGGGTTACCACACAGGGTCCCAACGGCTCGCCAAACCGTCCTAAGGCCTCCCAGTGCGCAAGACAGGCCCCAGCAACCCTGCCGCAGGATCCCAGCTGCTGCCAGATGGTCCCTGGCACCACACCAGCACCCGCGGGCACCAGCGACCCCGCTGGGAGCCCAGCAGCACGCCAAACGGTCCCTGGCACCTCCCAGCACGCAGACAGGCCCCACACCGTATGCAGGGGTTACTGAGGCTCGTCAAATGGTCCCTAGCACCTCCCCAGCAAACCCATGGGTCCCAGCGACCGTGCGGGTACCAGCAGCATGCCAAACGGTCCCAGACACCTCCACAGCATGCACACTTGGCCCAGCGACCCCACGCGGGTCCCAGCAGCTCGCCAAACGGTCCCTGGCACCTCTCCAGCATGCGAACAGGCCCAGCAACCCTGTGTGCAGTCCCAGCGCTCGCTAAATGGTCCTTGGTACCCCCTTTAGTGCACGCACTGGGCCCAGCGAACCCGCGTGAGGTCCCAGCAGCTCCCAAATGCTCCCTAGCACATCCCCAGCGTGTGCGGGCACCAGCGACCGCCACGGGGTCCCAGCGTCTCGTCAAATGGTCTGGCCCCTGCCCATCGCTGGGCCAAGACAGGCCCAGCGACTCTGCGCGAGGTTCCCGAGGCGGCTCGCCAAATGGTCCCTGGTACCTCCGCAGCACGCCGCGTGCACCAGCGACCCCACACGAGGTCCCAACGGCTCCGTAAACCGACCCTGGCGCTCCCCAGTGTGCCCATGGGCCCAGCAACCTTCGCTGGGCGTCCCAGCTGCTCGCCAAATAGTCCCTGGCACCTCCTGGCGTGCAGACCCCAGCAATCCCAAGATGGGTCCAGCCGTTCAAAATAAACTGTCCCTGGCTTTTCCCCCAGCACGCACACCAGGCCCATTGACACTGACACTCGCGTTATCGAAATGCGTCAATGGCACCTCCCCAGCACGCGCACGTGCACAGCGACCCACCGCGTGGTCTCAACAGCTTGCCAAACCGACCCTGGCGACTCCCCAGCGTGTGCACCGCCCCAGCGACCCGCCGCGGGGTCCCAGCTGCTTCACCAAATGATCCCTGGCGCTCTCCAGTGCGTGCGGCGAGACGGGCCCCAACCACGCCGTCCAGGGTCCCAGCTGCTTGCCAAAGGTTCCCTGGCACCCTCACCAACACGCAGCGACAGGGGCCCAGCAACCGCGCGGGGCCCCAGCAGCCGCCAAACGGTCCTGGCACCTCCCCAGCATGCGCATGCGGTCCCACCGCCTCAAGACGGGGTCCCAGCTGCTCGCAAATGGTCCCCGGCACATCCCCAGCACGACATCGGACCCAGCGACCCAGCAGCGGGTCCAAGCAATTCGCCAAACGGTCCCCCGCACCTCCCAGCGGCACCTGACCGGGCCTCACGATCATGCGCCCAGGATCCCAGCGGCTCGCCAAAATGTCCCTGGCACAACGCCAGCCGGGGGCCCAGCGACCCCGTGGCTGGAGGGTCCCAACGCGCAGCCAAATGTTCCATGGAACCTCCCTAGTGCACGCCACGGTCAATAGTGACCGCGTGCTTAGTCGAGCATCACCAAATGGTCCCGGCACCTCCCAGCAGCGCCGGCCCAGCGACCCCAGGGGGTCCCAGTGGCTCACCAAAAATGGTCCCTGGCACATCCCCAGCATGTACCGCGGGACCCAGCGACCCAGCGGGGGTCCAAGCAACTTCATAAACGGTCTCCGGCACCTCCCCAGCGACGGCCCTCACACGTCCTCGCACAGGATCCCAGCGGCTTCGCCAAATGTCCCTGCACGCGCCAGCGTCGCGCGGGGGCCAGCGCCGCGGGGCCCAGCGACCCCGTGAGGGGTCCCAGTGGCTTGAAAAATGGTCCCTCGCGCACCACCTGCAGCGCGCAGCCCCAGCGACACCGCATGGGGTCCCTCGCGGCTCTCAAATGGTCCCTGGTACCTCCCCAGTGTGTGCGTTTAATAGCGACACCACCACGGGGTCCCAGCAGCTTCATAAACGGTCCCTGGCACCTCCCCCAGCGCCGGTATGGATGGGGCCCAGCAACCCCTGCGTGGGTCAAGACGGCTCATAAAAGGTCCCTGGCACCTCCCCAGCACGTGCACGAACACCAGCGACCCAGTGTGGGGTCCCTGTGGATCGTCAAATGGTCCTGGCATCCCCAAAGCGGAAGCACAGGCCACAGAGACCTGCGGCGGAATCCGAGCAGCTCGCCAAATGATCCCTAGCGCCTCCACAGCACACACAAGGGCCAAGCGCCGCCCGCTTAGGGTCCCAGCGGCTCAGCCAAATGGTCCTGGCACCTCCCAAAGCGAGCGCACTGGGCCCAGTGGACCCCAGCGGTGTTCCAACGGCTCGCCAAACGAACCCTGGCACCTCTCCAGCACGAGCACGGGCCCCAGCGACCATGCGCGGGTCCCAGCGGTACACTAAACTGTCCCTGGCACCTCCCCAGCACAAGCATCGGCCCCCAGCGACCCCGCTGGGGGGTCCAAGAGGCTCGCCAAACGGTCCCTGGCACCTCCCCAGCATGTGCACGGGACCCATCAACCCCACGCAGGGACCCAGCAGTCAGCAAATGGTCACTGGTACCTCCCCAGCGAACGCATTTTGGTCCAGCGACCCCACGCTGGGTCCCAGCGCTCGCCAAACGGTCAGCACCACCCCCTGCATGACAAGACGGGCCCCAGCGACACCGCAAGGGGTCCCTGCGGCTTTCCAAATTGTCCCTGGTACCTCCCTTAGCGACTCACTTGGTCCAGCGACCCCACACGGGTCCCAGCAGCGCGCAAATGGTCCCTGGCACATCCCCAGTAGCATACTGGGCCCCGCGACAACGCGCGGGATCCCAACGACACGCAATTGGTCGCTGGCACCGCCAGCACATGCATCGGGCCCAACAATCCCCATGGGGTCCCAGCGGCTTTTTCAAACGGGTCCCTGGCACTCGCCCCAGCTGCACAGACCCCAGCAATCCCGCGATGGGGTCCCAGCGCTCGCCAAACCGTCCCTGGCACTTCCCCCAGCACGCACAACAGGCCCAGCGACACCGCCGCTGCTATCCAAATCGCCTCTGGCACCTCCCCAGCACGCCAAGACGGCAACAACCAGCCACCCAGTGGGGTCCCAGCGCTCGCCAAACGTCAAAGCACCACCCCAGTAATGCCGCATCGCCCCTGCAACCCCTGGTGCATGGTCGAGGCGGCCAGCCAAACGGGTCCCTGGCACCTCCCCAGTGCAAGCCCACAGGGGTCAGCAGCACCCCGCTGGCTGAAACCAACGCTCGCCAAATGGTCCCTGAAATATCCGAGCATGCGCCAGCGGGTCCCACGTAGCTCAAACAACTCACCTCCCCAGCACGCCGCAGTGGGCCCAGCGA
>JAHFZB010000133.1:100126-120908 GCA_036884735.1 Huso huso
CGTGCGGTTGTTGGGCCCAGTCAGCGTGCTGGGGAGGTGCAAGGGACATTTTGGCGAGCCGCTGGGACCCCGCGCAGTGTCGTTGGGGACCGTGCCCACGCTGGGGTGGAGCCAGGTGACATTTGGCAAGCCGCTGGGACCCCACGCGAAGTCGCAGGGACCCGTGCGTGTGCTGGGTATATGCCAGGGTCCATTTGACGAGCCGCTGTGACCCCGCGTGGTGTTGCTGGGCCCCGTACGCGCGATGGGGAGGTGCTAGGGACAGTTTGGTGATCCGCTGTGACCCAACGCGTGGTTGCTTGGTCCTGTGCGCATGCTGGGTAGGTGCCAGGGACCATTTGGCGAGCCGCTCGGACCACACTGGGTCGCTGGGGCCCAGTTGCGTGCTGGGTAGGTGCCAGGGACAACTTGGCGAGCCACTGGGACCCCGTGCGGGGTCGCTGGGTCCCATGCCCGCGCTGGGGATGAGCCAGGTACCATTTGGCGAGATGCTGGGACCCCTCGCAAAGTTGCTGGGGCCCGTGCCCGCGCTGGGGAGGGTCAAGGGACTATTTAGCGAGCCGCTGGGACCCTGCTCAGGGTTGATGTGGCCTGTGCGGACGCTGGTAAGGTGCCAGGGACCATTTGGCGAGCCTCTGGGACCCCGCGCAAAGTCGCTGGGGCCCGTGCGTGCTCTGGGATGTGCCAGGGACCATTTGCGAGCCTCTGGGACCCCGCCGCAAAGTCGCTGGGCCCTATGTGTGCGCTGGAGATGGGCCAGGGACCATTTGGCGAGCCGCTGGGACCCATCGCTTAAAGTCGCTGGGCCCCGGGCGTGCGCTGGGGAGGTGCCAGGGACCATTTGGCGAGCCTCTGGGACCCTGCGCGACGTCGCTGGGCAGTGTGTGTGCACTGGCTGAGGTACCAGGGACCATTTGGAGAACCGCTGGGACCCCGCTCAGGTCGCTGGGCCCCATGCATCGCTGGGGAGGTGCCAGGGACAATTTGGCTAGCCTCTGGGACCCCGTGGGGTTGCTGGGGCCCTGGCGAGCACTGGGGATGTGCCAGGGACCATTTGGGGGAGCCTCTGGGACCCCTTGCGAGGTCGCTGGGGCCCATGCTGTTGAGGGGCCAGGGACCATTTGGCGAGCTGCTGGGAACCGTGTGGGGTCGCTGGGCCTTATCGCGCGCCTGAGGGGGTGTCAGGACCATTTGGCAAGCCTCTGGGACCCCGCGCGGGTCACTGGACCCCGTCTTGGCTCTGGGATGTGCCAGGGACCATTTGGCGAGCCTCTGGGACCCCGCGCGTGGTTGCTGGGTCCCGTGCCCGCGCTGGGAGGAGCCAGGGACCATTTGGGAGCCGCTGGGACCCCGTGCGTGGTCGCTGGGGCCTGTCGTGCACTGGGAGGTGCCAGGGACCATTTGGCAAGGTGATGGGACCCCGCCCGATGGTTGCTGGGCCCTGTCCGCACTGGGGAGGGGCCAGGGACCATTTGCTGCGAGCCACTGGGACCCCGTGTTGTGTCTCTGGGCCCGTGCATTGCTGGGAGGTGGCCAGGGACCATTTGGCGAGCCTCTGGGACCCCGAGTTGGGTCTCTGGGGCCCCAGCGTCTGCTGGGGATGTGCCAGGGACCTTTTGGGAAGCCCTTGGGACTCCCGCCTGGTAGCTGGGGCCTGTCGCATGCTGGGGAGGTGCCAGGGGATCTTTTGGCATGCCGCTGGAACCCTGCTTGGGGGGTCGCTGGGCCCATGGCGCATGTGTGGTGGAGGTGCCAGGGACCATTTGTCCAGCCACTGGGACCCGCGTGGGGTCGCTGGGCCCTTCGCGTGTGCTGGGAAGTGGCCAGGGTCATTTGGCAAGCTGCTGGGACCCTGTGGGGTCGCTGGGGCCCGTGCGTTACTGGGGAGGTGCCAGGGGGACTTTTGCGAGCCGCTGGGACCCAAGTTGCTGAGGGTTGCGCGTCGCTGGGGACCATTTGGCGGTTGCACTGGGGATGTGCCAGGGACCATTTGCTGGGAGGTGCTGGGGGACCCAGCCATTGGCGGGGTTGCTGGGCCCTGTCTTTGGCGTGTTGGGGATGTGCCAGGGATCATTTGGCGAGCCTCTGGGACCCTGCATGAGGTCTCTGGGCCCCGTCGTGCGCTGGGGAGGTGCCAGGGACCATTTGGAGAAACCGCTGGGACCCCACACGAAGTGGCTGCTGGGCCCAGGCCGTGTGCTGGGAAGGTGCCAGGGATCCATTTGGCAAGTTGCTGGGACCATGCGGGTCGCTGGGGCCCGTGTTGCGCTGGGGAGGTGCCAGTGACCATTTGGCGAGCTGCTGGGACCCCAGTGCTGGGGAGGGCCAGGGACCATTTGCGAGTTGCTGGGACCCTGGCATGAGGTCGCTGGGAACCCCCCACATGCATGAGGGGAGGTGCCAAGGACCATTTGTGGAGCCGCTGGAACCCGTCTGGTCGCTGGGGCCTGTGCCCACTCTGGGGAGGTGCCAGGGACCATTTGGCGAGCTGCTGGGATCCCGCCACGGCGTGGTTGCTGGGGCCCTGTGCTCACTGGGGAGGTGCCAGGGATCATTTGACGCTGGCACCCAGCTGATTGCTGGGGATGTGGCAGGGACCTGGAGCCTCTGGGCCCGTCGCTGGGCCAATGCGGCGTGCTGGGGAGGTGCCAGGGACCATTTGTCCAGCCACTGGGACCCCCAGCTGGGGTCGCTGGGGCCCCATGCGCGTTTGCTGGGGGAGGTGCCAGGGACTATTTGGCGAGCCACTGGGACCCAGCGGGGTCGCTGGGCCCCATGATTGTGCTGGGGAGGGGCCAGGGACCATTTGGCGACTCAGGCTGGGACCCGTAGGGGGTCTCTGGGCCCGTGCTCACTCACTGGGAGGTGCCAGGGACCATTTGGCGAGCTGCTGGGACCCCATGGGTCGCTGGGCCCAGTGAGCATGCTGGGGAGGTGCATGAGGGACCATTTGGCGAGCCGCTGGGACCCTGTGGGTCGCTGGGCCCCGTGCGTGCTGTGGGAGGTGCCAGGGACCATTTGGCGAGCCGCTGGGACCCAGGCGGGGTTGTTGGGCCCCGTGCGCGCGTGCTGGGGAGGGGCCAGGGACCATTTGGCAATCTGCTGGGACCCCGCAGAAGGGGCCTCTGGGGCCCCATCTACATGCTGGGCAGGTCCAGGGACCATTTGGCGACCATTGGGACCCTTGGCGGTCGCTGGGCCCAGTGAGCATGCTGGGGAGGTGCATGGGACCATTTGGCGAGCCGCTGGGACCCAGCGGGGGTCGCTGGGCCCCGTCGTCTGGGGGGGAGTGCCAGGGACCATTTGGCGACCCGCTGGGACCCTGGCTTGGGGTTGTTGGGCCCCTCGTGTGCTGGGAGGGCCAGGGACCATTTGGCAATCTGCTGGGACCCCTTGTGAAGGGGTCTCTGGGCCCGTCTGCGCTGGGGCGGGGTGCAGGGACCATTTGGCGAGCCATTGGGACCCCCGCCCGGGTCGCTGGCCCCAGTGAGCATGCTGGGGAGGTGCATGAGACCATTTGGCGAGCCGCTGGGACCCAGCGCGTGGTCGGTGGGCCCCATGCCGCTGGAGGTGGCCAGGGACCATTTGGCGAGCTGCTGGGACCCGCTTGGGGTTATTGGGCCCCATGCATGTGTGTGCTGGGGAGGTGCCAGGGACCATTTGGCAATCTGCTGGGGACCCTTGAAGAAGGGTCTCTGTGGCCCGATGCCACGCTGGGGAGGGTGCCAGGGACCATTTGGCGAGCCATTGGGACCCCTGGGGCGGGTCGCTGGTACCAGTGAGCATGCTGGGGAGGTGCATGAGACCATTTGGAGGGAGCAGCCTGGGACCCAGCGTGGGGGCAAAGTGGGGCCCGTCGTCGCTGGGAAGGTGCCAGGGACCATTTGCCAGCTGCTGGGACCCGCTTGGGGTTTGGGCCCCCGCCGCGCTGGGGAGGAGCCAGGGTCCATTTGGCAAGCCTGCTGGGACCCTCGCAGGAGTCGCTGGGCCCTGTGCGCGCGCTGGGGAGGTGCCAGGGACCATTTGGCGAGCAGCTGGGAACCCCATCTTGAGGGGTCGCTGGGACCCATGTCAGTGCTTGGGAGGTGCCAGGGACCATTTGGCGAGCCACTGGGACCCGCCGCGTGGTCTCTGGGCCCCATGTGCGTGCTAGGGAGGTGCCAGGGACCTTTTGGGGAGCCGCTGGGTATCTACACTTGGTACCTGGGGCCCGTGTGCATGCTGGGGAGGTGCCAGGGACCATTTGCGAGCCGCTGGGACCCCCGGGGTCGCTGGTACCAGTGAGCATGCTGGGGAGGTGCCAGGGACCATTTGGCGAGCCGCTGTGACCCAGCGTGGGGTCGCTGGGCCCAGTGCGCTTGCTTGGGAGGTTCTAGGTTCCATTTGGCGAACTGCTGGAACCCTATGGTAAGCTGGGGGTCTTGTGCGTGCTGGGGAGGTACCAGGGACCATTTGTGTGAGCCGCTGGGACCCAGCGTGGGGGGGTCGCTGGGCGTGCTTTCCCCTGGATAGGTACCAGGGACCATTTGGTGAGCCACTGAGACCCCCTTGAGGTCACTGGGCTGCGCGCATGCTGGGATGTGCCAGGGACCATTTGGCTAGCCGCTGGGACCCCAGCGTGTGTGGGCTGGGCCCCCAGATGCCAGCGCTGGGGATGTGCCAGGGACCATTTGGCGAGCCGCTGGGACCCAGTGCGTGGTTGCTGGGCCCCTGTGAGGCGCACTGGGAGGAGCCAGGGACCATTTGGCCGAACCGCTGGGACCCCGGGCAAAGGGTCGCTGGGGCCTGTGCGCATGCTGGGGAGGTGCCAGGGAACATTTGGCGAGCCTCTGGGACAGGCGAGTGGTCGCTGGGCCCCATCTTGGCGTGCTGGGGAGGTGCAAGGGACCATTTGCAAGCCGTTTGGGACATCGCGGGGTAGCTGGGCCCCGCGCTTGGCGCTGGGGATGATCCAGGGACCATTTGGCGAGCCGCTGGGACCCCGCTTGGGGTTGTGTGGCCCTGGGGCGCGGCATGCTGGGAGGTGCCAGGGACCATTTGGCGAGCTGCTGGGTCCCGTGCGGGGGTCGCTGGAGCCTCATCGCTGCGGTTGAGAGGCCATTATTATTATTTATTATTTATTTCTTGCTGGGGCCCTTATCCAGGGCTGACTGGGAAATTACAAGATATCACATTATTACATTATTACAGGTACCATTTTGGCTGGGCCGCTGGGAACCTGCGTGTGATCGAGGTGAGCTGGGGCCGTCGCGTGCGCTGGGGAGGTGCCAGGGGACAATTCCACGAGCTGCTGGGACCCCTTGATGGTCACTGGGGCCCAGTCGTGCGTTGGGGAGGTGCCAGGGACCATTTGGCGAGCCACTGGGACCCCTTGCGTGGTCTCTGGGCCCGATGTGCGTGCTAGGGAGGTGCCAGCGACCATTTGGGGAGCCGCTGGGACCCGGCTCCGGGATTGCTGGGGCCCGTCCGCGCCCTGGGGATGTCCCAGGGACCATTTAGAAAACCTCTGGGTCACCTGCGAGGTCACTGGGCCCAGTGCGTGTGCTTGGGAGGTACCAGGGACCATTTGCGAGCCACTGGGGCCCCGCTCCGGGGTGGTCGCTGTGCCCCGTCTTGGCCCAATGGGATGTGCCAGGTTCCATTGGGCCAGCCGCTGGAACCCCGCGGGGTCACTGGGCCCCGTGCAGGCCCTGGGGAGGGGCCAGGGACAATTTGGCGAGCGCTGGGACCTTTGTGAGCTCACTGGGCCAGTGCGTGTGCTTGGGAGGTACCAGGGACCATTTGGCGTTGCTCGACCCTGCCGGGTCGCTGGGCCCCCATCGCGCGTTGGGGATGTGCCAGGGACCATTTGGCGAGACGCTGGGACCCCGCGTGATTGCTGGGCCCTGTGTGTGCCCTGGGTGCGCCAGGGACCATTTGGCGAGCCGCTTGGACCCCATGATTTGGTTGCTGGGCCCGTCTTGTGGCGCTGGGGGGTGCCAGGGACCATTTGGTGAAACTCTGGGACCCCGCTGGAAGTCGCTGGGGCTTGTGTGATCTGGGGAGGATGTGCCAGGGACCATTTGGCGAGCTGCTGGGACCCGCATTTGGTCACTGGGCCCAGTGCGTCGTTGGGTGCCAGGGACAGTTTGGCTAGACTCTGGGACCATGCTGCGAGGTCGCTGGGGCACATGTGTGATCTGGGGGGGGCAGGTACCATTTCACGAGCAGCTGGGACCCCTCTGAAGTCGCTGGGGCCCGTCCCATGCGCTGTGGATGTCCCAGGGACCATATGGCGAGCCTCTGGGTCACTGCGTGAGGTCGCTGGGCCTCATGCTCGCGCCTGAGAGGTGTCAGGTACCATTTGGCGAGCCGCTGGGAACCCTCGCGGAGTGGCTGGGGCCCGTGTTTGCACTGGGGATGTGCCAGGGACCATTTACAAAACTCTGGGGACCCCGCGCGAGGGTCACTGGGCCCAGTGCGTGTGCTGGGGAGGTACCAAGGACCATTTGGCGAGCCGCTGGGTCCCCACTCGGGGTCGCTGGGCCCCATGCGCCCGCTGGGGAGGTGCCAGGGACCATTTGGCGAGCCGCTGGGACCCTACACGGGGTCGCTGGGCCACATGCAGGCGCTGGGGATGTGCAGGGGTCCATTTGGCGAGACGCTGGGACCCAGCACAAAGTCGCTGGGGCCCCGTGTGCGTGCTGGGGATATGCCAGGGACCATTTGGCGAGCCTCTGGGAACCTGCGAGATTGCTGGGGCATGTGCACGCTCTGTGGATGTCCCAGGGACCATATAGCGAGCCTCTGGGGTCACTGGGCGTGAGGGTCGCTGGTCCTCATGCTCGTGCCTGAGAGGTGTCAGGTACCATTTGGCGAGCAGCTGGGTGGTGGCGGAGTCACTGGGGCCGGTGCCTGCACTGGGGATGTGCCAGGGACCATTTCTGAAACTCTGGGAACCTGCGCGAGGTCACTGGGCCCAGTGCGTGTGCTTGGGAGGTACCAAGGACCATTTTGAGCCGCTGGGTCCCCCACTCGGGGTTGCTGGGCCCCATCGCCCGCTGGGGAGGTGCCAGGGACCATTTGGCGAGCCGCTGGGACCCTGCACGGGTCGCTGGGCCACATGCAGGCTGAGGGATGTGCCAGGGTCCATTTGGCGAGGCAGCTGGGACCCAGCACAAATTCGCTGGGGCCCGTGCCGTGCTGGGGATGTGCCAGGGACCATTTGGCGAGCCTCTGGGAACCTGCGAGATCGCTGGGGCGCGTTTTTGCGCTGGGGAGGTGCCAGGAACCATTTGGAGAGCAGCTGGGACCCCTTCGGGTCGCTGGGCCCCCACGTCTTGGCGCTTGGGAGGTGCCAGGGACAATTGGCTAGCCTCTGGCACCCCTCATGGGTTTGTTGGGCCCCTTGCTGACGAGCACTGGGTATGTGCCAGGGACCATTTGGCGAGCCTCTTGGACCCCCTTGCTGAGGTCGTTGGGGCCTGTGCGATCGCTGGGGAGGTTCCAGGGACAATTTGGCGAGCTGCTGGGACCAGTGGGGTCACTGGGCCTCATGCGCGCACCTGGGGAGGTGTCAGGTACCATTTGGCTAGCCTCTGGCACCCCTCACGGGTTCGTTGGGCCCCACACGAGCACTGGGTATGTGCCAGGGACCATTTGTGAGCCTCTTGGACACTCTTGGCGAGATCACTGGGCCCAGTGCGTGCACTTGGGTTGTACCAGGGACCATTTGGCGAGCAGCTGGGACCCACCCAGGGGTCGCTGGGTTGCTGGGCGTTTGCTGGGGATGTGCCAGGGACCATTTGGGGAGCCCCTGGGACTCTCGCCTGGTAGCTGGGGCCAGTGCTTGCTGGGGATGTGCCAGGGACCATTTAGCGAGCCGCTGGCAACCCTCGCAAAGTTGCTGGGGCCTGTGCCCGTGCTGGGGATGTGCCAGGGACCATTTGCGAGCCACTGGGACCCGTGCGGGATCCTGGGGCTTGTGCGCCTGGGGATGTGCCAGGGACCATTTGTCGAGCCGCTGGGACCTTTTGGCGTGCTGTTGGGACCCTTGGCGGGGCAGCTGGGCCCAGTGCGTGTGCTGGGGAGGTGTCGGGGGTATATTTGGTGATAGGCTGTGACCTGTGGCGGGATCGCTGGTGCCTGTGCGTGCTGGGGAGGTGCCAGGGAGCATTTGGCGAGCTGTTTGGACCCTGTGTGAAGTCGATGGGCCCCGTCTCGCGCTCTGGGGATGTGCTAGGGACCATTGCGAGCCACTGGGACCCCTTGCGTGGTCGCTGGGGCCCGTGCTTGTCCTGGGAGGTGCCAGTTACCATTTTCCGAGCCACTGGGACCTTGGCGGGGTCGGTGGGACCAAAGCACACTGGGGAGGTGCCAGGGACCATTTGGTGAGCTGCTGGGACCCTGCTTGGCGGGGTCACTGGGCCCGATGCACACGCTGGGGAGGTTCCAGGGACCATTTGGCGAGCTGCTGGGACCACCAGCGTGGTTGCAGGGCCCTGTGCTTGCACTGGGTACGAGCCAGGGACAATTTTGCGAGCAGCTGGGGCCCAGCGGGGGTCATAGAGCCCATTGTGCACACTGGGGGAGGAGCCAGATAACATTTGGTGAGCCGCTGGGATCCCGCTAGAAATCGCTGGGGCCCGTGCATGCGCTGGGTGGGAGCCAGGGACCATTTGGCGAGCCTGCTGGGACCCCCTAAGCGTGGTCGCTGGGTCCCGTGCCCACGCTGGGGATGAGCCAGGGACCATTTGTGAGCTGCTGGGAATCCGTGCGTGGTTGCTGGGCCTTGTCTTGGCGCTGGGTAGAGCCATGGACCATTTGGCGAGCAGCTGGGACCCCACAGGGGTCGCTGGGGCCCGTGCTCATGCTGGTAAGGTGCCAGGGACCATTGGCGAGCCACTGGGACCTTGCTTGGGGGTCAATGGGCCCCGTGCTCACACTGGGGAGGTGCCAGGGAACATTCAGCGAGCTGTTTGGACCTCGTCCAAAGTCGATGGGGTCGTCGCGCTCTGGGGATGTGCCAGTGACCATTTGCGAGTCACTGGGACCACCGCAGCGTGGTAGCTGGGCCCTGTGAGTGCGCTGGATAGGTGCCTGGGACCATTTGCCAAGCTGCTGGGACCCCGCACAGGGTTGCTGGGGCCCGTGCTTGTGTTGGGGAGATGCCAGTTACCATTTGGCGAGCCACTGGGACCTTTTGGCGAGGGGTCGGTGGGCCCTGTGCGCTTTCGCTGGGGAGGTGCCAGAGACCATTTGGTGAGCCGCTGGGACCCTCTTGGCGGGTCACTGGGCCCCGTGGGCATGCTGGGGAGGTGCCATGGACCATTCAGCGAGCAGCTGTGACCCGTCTTGGGGTCGCTGGGTCCCATGCCCGCGCTGGTGATGAGCCAGGTACCATTTGGCGAGCTGCTGGGACCCTTTGCAAAGTCACTGGGCCCGTGCGCACACTGGGGAGGTGCCTGGGACCATTGGGTGAGCTGTTTGGACCCGTCCGAAGTCGATGGGGTCTGCAATGCTCTCTGGGGATGTGCCAGGGACCATTTGCGAGCCATTGGGACCCCGCAGCGTGGTAGCTGAGCCCTGTGAGTGCGCTGGATAGGTGCTTGGGACCATTTGCTGAGCTGCTGAGACCAAGCATGGGGTCGCTGGGTCCCGTGCTTGTGCTGGGGAGGTGCCAGTTACCATTTGGCGAGGCGCTGGGACCCGCCGCCAAAGTCACTGGGGCCCGTGCCCATGCTGGGGATGTGCCAGGGACCATTTGCAAGCTGTTGGGACCAGCGGCGTGGATGCTGGGCACTGTGCGCACGTTGGGGAGGGCCAGGGACCATTTCGTGCCGCTCTTACCCATGGCGTGATTGCATGGCCCTGTGATTGCACTGGGTATGAGCAAGGGACAATTTTGCAAGCTGCTGGGACCCCTTGCGGGGTCGCTGGGTCCGATGCCAGCGCTGGGGATGAGCCAGGAACCATTTGAGAGCTGATGGGACCCAGCTTGGTTTGCTGGAACCTGTGCACGCTGGGTAGGATCCAGGGACCATTTGGCGAGCCCGCTGGGATCGTGCTGGCAGGTGCCAGGGGGTCGCTGGGGCGGGGTCCTTGGCGTGCTGGGAGGTGCCAGGGACCATTCGGTGAGCCACTGGGACCCCTTGCGGGGTCGCTGGGTCCCGATGCCAATGCTGGGAATGAGCCAGGTACAATTGGCGAGCCACTGGGACCCCGCACGGGATCCATGGGCCCGATGTGCCTTGGGAGGTGCCAGGGACCATTGGCGAGCCGCTGGGACCTGCGGGGTCGCTGGGTACCGATGCCAACGCTGGGGATGAGCCAGGTACAATTTGGTGGGGACGCTGGGACCCGCTCTGGGTCGCTGGGGTCGTCTGTGGCGCTGGGGATGTGCCAGGGACCATTTGGCGAGCTGCTGGGACCCCCGTGCGGTGTTGCTGGGCCCCTCGTGCGGCGTTGGGAGGTCAGGGACCATTTGCGAGCCGCTGGGACCCCCGCGTGGTTTCTGGGCCCTGTCTTGCACGCTGGGGAGGAGCCAGGTACCATTTGGCGAGGCAGCTGGGACCCGCGTCTTGAATTCACTGTGGTCCGTCGTGCACTGGGGGGATGTGCCAGGGACTATTTTTTGAGCCGCTGGGACCTCGCATGCGGGTCGCTGGAGCCAGTCGCGTGTGCTAGTGAGTGCCAGGAACCAGTTGTTGAGCAGCTGGGACCCTGTCTTGGGGTCGCTGGGGTCCGTCTCGCGCATTGGGAGCCGCCAGGGATAGTTTGGCGAGCCCCTCGGTCCCTGTGCAAGGTCACTGGGGCCCGTGGCGTGCTGGGTATGTGACAAGGACCATTTGTGAGCCGCTTGGACCCCCGGTGGGCTGTGCCCAGTGCGCATGCTGGGGGTGGTGCCAGGGAACATTTGGCGAGCCTCTGGGAACCTGCACAGGGTCGTTGGGTCCAGGGGCGCTCGCTGGGGGGCGTGCCAGGGAACATTTGGAGAGCTGCTGGGAACCCTGTGCGAAGTCCCTAGGGTCCGTGTGCATGCTGGGGATGTGCCAGGGGACGATTTGCGAACCGCTGGGACTATCTTGGCGTGGTAGTGGGGCCCGTCTTGCGCTGGGATGTGCCAGGGATCATTTGCGAGCCGCTGGGAGCCAGCTGCTAGGTCGCTGGGCCCAGTGCTTGCACACTGGGGAGGGGCCAGGTACAATTTGGCGAGTTGCTGGGGTCCGTCTTGGCGATGGGGAGGTGCCAGGGACCATTTGCTGAGCCTCTGGGACCCTGCGTGAGGTCGCTGGGCCCCAGGCGTGCGCTGGGATGTGCCAGGGACCATTTGCGAGCCTCTGGGACCCTCTTGGCGGGTGACTCTGCCCTGTCGTGTGCTGGGGATGTGCCAGGGATAATTTGCTGGGACCCCGCTTGGACCCTGTGTGTGGTGGGGATGTGCAGGGGCCATTTGCTGGGGCCTGTGTGCGTGGTGCGCTGGGGATGTGCCAGGGGCCATTTACGACCCAATGGGACTCCACGCCTGCTAGCTGGGGTCCGTGTGCGCGCTGGGGATGTGCCAGGGACCATTCTGCGAGCTGCTGGGACACCGCGCTGGGTCGCTGGGCCCCGTGGGCGCATTGGGGAGGTGCCAGGGATCAGTGCGGGCCTCTTGGACCCTGCACAAAGTCACGGTGCCCTGTGCGTGCACTGGGGGAGGTGCCAGGGGTCATTTGCCGCTGGGACCCCCCGCGGGTCGCGCTGGGCTCCGTCTTGGCGTGCTGGGGAGGAGCCATGTACCATTTGGTGAGCCGCTGGGACCCAGCGCCCGGTTAAGCTGGGGCCCGCAGCGCGCTGGGGACTCGCCAGGGACCATTTGACGAGCGCTGGGATCCCGCGAGAAGTCGTTGTGCCCGTGCGCCCCCTGGGAAGGCGCCAGGGACCATTTGATGAGCAGCTGTGACTCCACGCCTGGTAGCTGGGGCCTGTCGTGCACTGGGAAGGTGCCAGGGACCATTTGGTGAGCAGCTGGGATCCCGCATGGGGTCGATGGGGCCCGTCGCATGCTGGTGAGGTGCCAAGAACCATTCGGAGAACCGCTGAGAACCGATGCAATTTTGCTTGGGGCCCGTCTTGGCATCTGGGGATATGCCAGAGACCATTTGGCGGTCTCTGGGCCCCAGCTAAGTCGCTGGGGCCGTGCGCACTGAGGGATGTGCCAGGGACCATTTGCGAGCCACTGGGACCCCTTGGCGTGGTTTCTGGGCCCAGTCTTGCACGTTTGGTAGGAGCCAGGGAACATTTGGAGAGCCGCTGGGACCTCGCGGGGGCCGCTGAGACCAGTGCACTTGCTGGGGGGAGATACCAAGGGCCATTTGGCGATCCGCTGGGACCCCCTGCGGGAGTCGCTGGGACCAATCTTACACTGGGGGAGGTGATAGGGACTCTTTGGCGTGGCGCTGGAACCCTTGCAGGGGTCACTGGGCCCTGTCGGCGCACTGGAGAGGAGCCAGGGATCATTTTGGTGAGCGCTGGGACCCTGCGTGGTATTGTTGTGCCCGTCTTGGCGCTGGGGGAGAGGCCAGGGACCATTTGAGCTGCTGCAGGGACCCCGTGCTTGGGTTTGCTGGGCCCTGTGCGGCGCTGGGGAGGGGCCAGGGAACATTTGGCGAGATGCTGTGACCCCGCGTGGGGTCACTGGGCCCTAATCTTGCGGAGTGCTGGGTAGGAGCCAGGATCAGTTGGCGAGCAGCTGGGACACCCATGAGGGGTCGCTGGGCCCCGTCGTCGCGCTGGGGAGTTGCCTTGGACCATTCGAGCCGCTGGTACCCGCCAGTCGCTGGGCCCGTGCATGCGCTGGGGACGGGCCGGGACCATTTGGAAAAGCAGCTGGGACACTCTTGGCGGGGTCGCTGGGCACCGTGTGCGTGCTGGGGTGGGGCCAGGGACCATTTGTGAACCGCTGGGACCACTTGAATGGTTGCTTGGCCCTGTACTCACGCTGGGTATGGGAGCCAGGGACCATTTGGTGAGCCGCTGGTACCCCGCATGGGGTCGCTGGGGAGCCGATGCGACTGCTGGTGAGGTGCCAGGGACCATTTGATGAGCAGCTGGGACCCGGGGCGGGGTCCCTGGACCAGCGCACACTGGGAAGGCGCCAGGGACCATTTGGTGAGCCGCTGGGACCCAGTGAGGTGGCTGGGTCCAGTGCGGCGCATTGTGGAGGTGCCAGGGACCATTTGCGAGCCTCTGGGACCCTGCGCAGGAGTCACTGGGCCCAGTGAGCACGCTGTGGAGGGCCAGGGACCATTTGTCGAGCAACAGTTCTTGCGAAAGTCGCTGCCCTGTGCACCTTGGGGAGGTGCCAGGGACTCTTTGGCAAGCCACTGGGAACCCCTTGCGGTGTCGCTGGGCCCGTGTGTGCGCTGCGGAGGGGCCAGGAACCATTTCATGAGCTGCTGGGACTCCCGCCTGGTAGCTGGTGCCCGAGCATGTGCGTGTTGGTGATGTGCCAGAAACCATTTGGCGAGCCGTTGGGACCCAGCGGATTCGCTGGGCCCCTGTCGTGCGATGGGGAGGTGCCAGGGACCATTTGGCGAGCAGCTGGGGCGCCTCGCGATGTCGCTGGGGCCCGTGCGATCACTGGGTAGGTGCCAGGGACCATTTGGCGAGCCTCTGGGACCATGCGCGCGGTAGTGGGACCACGTCGTGCGCTGGGATGTGCCAGGGACCATTTGCGAGCCGCTGGGACCCTGCTCGGAGTCACTCGGCCCTGTCTTGGCGTGCTGGGGAGGGGCCAGGGACCATTTGTGAGCCTCTTTGTTCTCGAGCAGTCGCTGCCCTGTGCTGTGACGGGGGAGGTCCCAGGGACTCTTTGGGGAGCCCGGGGGGGGTGCTGGAGGTCGCTGGGCCCGTGTGTGTGCACTCTTGGGAGGGCCAGGAACCATTTGCGAGCCGCAGGGCCCTTGGCGTGGATGCTGGGACCTGTTGGCGCACTGGGTAGGAGCCAGGGACCACTTGGCTAGCTGCTGGGACCCGCCGGGGTCGCTGTGGCCACCCGACTGCTGGTGAGGTGCCAGGGACCATTTGATGAGCAGCTGGGACCCCAGTTAGTTGGCTGGGTCCAGTGCGCGCGCTGGGGAGGTGCCAGGGACCATTTGGCGAGATGCTTGGTTCTCGCCGCAGAAGTCGCTGCCCTGTGCGCGAGGGAGGTGCCTGGGACTCTTTGGCGAGCCACTGGGAACTGTGCATGGTCGCTGGGCCCGTGTGCTGTTGGGAGGGGCCAGGAACAATTTGCGAGCTGCTGGGACTCCCGCCTGGTAGCTGGGGTGGTGTGTGCGCTGGGGAGGTGCCAGGGACCATTTGGCGAGCCGCTGGGACCCCGCGCATGGTTGCTGGTGCCCGAGCATGTGCGTGCTGGTGATGTGCCAGAAACCATTTGGCGAGCCGCTGGGACCCAGCTGGCGTGGTTGCTGGGCCCTGTGCGTGTGATGGGGAGGTGCCAGGGACCATTTGGCGAGCCGTTGGGACGCCTCGCGATGTCGCTAGGACCGATGCGCCGCGCTGGGGATGTGCCAGGGACCATTCCATGAGCTGCTGGGACCCAGCGTGGGGTCGCTGGTCCCCGATGGCGCTGGGAGGTGCCAGGTACCAGTTGGAGAGCCGCTGGGGTCCATGCGCGTCCTGGGGATGTGCCAGTTACCAATTGGCAAACCTCTGGGACCCTCGCTGGGTCGCTGGGCCCAGTGCTTGTGCTGGGGATGTACCAGGGACCATTCGGTGGCTGGGACTGGGACTCCTTGAAGTCGTTGGGGACCTTTTCGCGCTGGGGATGTGCAAGGGCATATTTGAAGAGCCGTTGGGACCCCCACGGGGTCGCTGGGCCCGATGTGCATGCTGGGGAGGGTCCAGGGACCATTTGGCAAGCTGCTGGGACCCCTAGCGATGTTTTTTGTGGCCTGGGCGCGCTGAGGATGTGCCAGGGATCATTTTGAGCGCTTGGACCCGTGCGAAGTTGCTGGGGCCCGTGTCTTGTGTGAGGATGTGCCTGGGACCATTTACGACCCAAAGGGACTCCATGCCTGCTAGCTGGGGCCCGTGTGCTTGGCTGGGGAAGTGCCAGGGACCATTCTGCGAGCTGCTGGGACCCAGCTGCTGGGTCGCTGGGCCCGTGGGGCATTGCGGAGGTGCAAGGGATCAGTGCGGGCCTCTTGGACCCTGCACAAAGTCGCAGTGCCCTGTGCGTGCACTGGGTAGGTGCCAGGGATCATTTGCCGCTGGGACCCCTTGCAGGGGTCGCTGGGCTCCGATCTTGGCGTGCTGGGGGGGAGCCATGTACCATTTGCGAGCCGCTGGGACCCAGCGCCCGGTTCGCTGGGGCCCGGCAGCGCTGGGGACTCGCCAGGGACCATTTGGCGAGCCGCTGGGATCCGCGAGGTCGTTGTGCCCGTCGCCCCCTGGGAAAGCCTAGGGACCATTTGGCGGCAGCTGGGACTCCGTGCGCACTGGGGGGGGGGGGCAGGGACCTTTTGGCAAGCAGCTGGGACCCAGCTAAGTTGCTGGGGCCCATGCACGTGCTGGTGAGGTTCAGGTACCATTTGGCGAGCCGCTGGGACCCTTGCGAAGTCGCTGCTCCGTGGGCAAGCTGGCGGTGCCAGGGACCTTTTGGGAAGCAGCTGTGACTCCACGCCTGGTAGCTGGGGCCTGTCGTGCACTGGGAAGGTTCAGGGACCATTTGGTGAGGCAGCTGGGATCCCGCATGGGGTCGATGGGCCCTGTGTGCGTGCTGGGGAGGTGCCAGGGGACCAGTTTGCGACACTCTGGGACCCCATGCAGAAGTCGCTGGGGCCCATCGTGTTCTGGGGAGGTGCCAGGGACCATCTGGCCAGCCAATCGGACCCAGCGTGGGGTCTCTGGCGCCCGATGTGCATGCTGGGGAGGTGCCAGGGATCATTTGGCGACCCCCTGGGACCCACCGCGATGTCGCTGGGGCCCGTGCGCGCTGGGGATGTTCCCGGGACCATTCGGCAAGCAGCTGGGACACCACTGCGATGTCGCTGGTGCCCGTCTTGGCGCTGGGGATGTGCCAGGGACCATTTGGCGAGGCTCTGGGACCCCAGCGAAGTCGCTGCGACCCCATCGTATTCTGGGGAGGTGCCAGGGCCCATTTGGCGAGCCACTCGGACCCGCGCGGCGTCTCTGGTCCCGTGTGCACACTGGGGATGGGCCAGGGACCATTTGGGAAGCAGCTGGGACACAGCGAAGTCGCTGGTGCCCGTGCACGTGCTGGAGGTGCCAGGCACCATCTGGCCAACAAATCGGACCCAGCGGGGTCTCTGGCACCATGTGCGTGCGTGCTGGGGAGGTGCCAGGGACAGTTTGGCAAGCCGCTTTGAGGGGCAGCATAAAGTCGCTGGGGTTCGTGCGCTTGCTGGGGAGGTGCCAGTTACCATTTGTTGTGGCGCTGGGACCCGGCGCGCGGGGAATGGCGAGAATGCGTGCACGCTGGTGAGTGCAAGGGACAATTTGGCAAGCCGCTGGGACTCACATGGGGTCGCTGGGGGCGTGCACTGCGCTGGTGAGGTGCCAGGGACCATTTGGCGAGCCGCTCGGACCACGCCTGGGGTCTCTGGGGCCGATGTGTGTGCTGGGGATGTGCCAGGGATCATTTGGCGAGCAGCTGGGATCAGCGTGAAATCGCCTGTCCCCATGCTGGCGCTGGGGATGTGCCAGGGACCATTTGGTGTGCCTCTGGGACCACTATCAAAGTCGCTGGGGTTAGATGGCGTGCTGGAGAGGTGCCAGTTACCATTTGTTGTGGCGCTGGGACCCGGCGCGGGAATTCGCTGAAGGCAGCGTGCACACGCTGGGGAGGTATCAAGGACCTTTTGGCAAGCCACTTGGACTCCACACGGGGTAGCTGGGACCCGTCTTGTAGCCTGGTGAGGTGCCAGGGACCATTTGGCGGGGAGTTGCTTGGACACCACGTGATGTCGCTGGGGCCCGTGTGCGTGCTGGGGATGTGCCAGGGATCATTTGGCGAGTCGCTGGGACCCAGCGTGAAGTCGCCTGTCCCCATCGCACGCTGGGGATGTGCCAGGGATGATTTGTGAGCCGCTAGGACCTCGCTTGAAGTCGCTGGGGCCCGTCTTGGCGTGGTGGGGATGTGCCAGGGAACATTTGGCGAGCCGTTGGGACCCGAGAGAGATGTCGCTGGGGCCTGTGCGCTTCCTGGGGAGGTGCCAGGGACCATTTGGCGAAACCCGCTCGGACACCCAGCGTGGGGTTGGTGGGCCCCGATGCGCACACTGGGGAGGTGCCAGGGACCATTTGGCGAGCAGCTTGGACCCCTGCGAGGGCAGCTGGGGCCCGTCTTGGCGTGCTGGGGAGGGGCCAGGGACTGTTTGGTGTGTGCAGCTGGGACCCTGTCTGAAGATCGCTGTGGGCCGTGCGGCGTGCTGGGGGCAGCTGGAACCCAGCAGCGGTTTTGGCGGCGTCGCGTGCGCTGAGGGAGTGCCAGGGACCATTTGGCGAGCCACTGGGACCCGTTAAGAACATAAGAACATAAGAACATAGAAAGTTTACAAACGAGGAGGAGGCCATTCAGCCCATCTTTTCGTTTGGTTGTTAATAACTTATTGATCCCAGAATCTCATCAATCAGCTTCTTGAAGGATCCCAGGGTGTCAGCTTCAACAACATTACTGGGAGTTGGTTCCAGACCCTCACAATTCTCTGTGTAAAAAGTGCCTCCTATTTTCTGTTCTGAATGCCCCTTTATCTAATCTCCATTTATGACCCTGGTCCTTTTTTTTTTTTTCAAGTCAAAAGTCCCGGGTTGACATTGTCTATACCTTTTAGGATTTTTGAATGTTTTGAATCAGATCGCGCGTATTCTTCTTTGTTCAAGACTGAATAGATTCCATTCTTTTAGCCTGTCTGCATCGACATGCCTTTTTTAAACCTGGGATAATTCTGGTTGCTCTTCTTTGCACTCTTTCTAGAGCAGCAATATCCTTTTTAACCTTGGTGACCAGAACTGAACACAATATTCTAGATGAGGTCTTACTAATGCATTGTAGAGTTTTAACATTACTTCCCTTGATTTAAATTCAACACTTCTCACAATATATCCGAGCATCTTGTTAGCCTTTTTTTATAGCTTCCCCACATTGTCTAGATGAAGACATTTCTGAGTCAACATAAACTCCTAGGTCTTTTCATAGTTCCCTTCTTCAATTTCACTATCTCCCATATGATATTTATAATGCACATTTTATTGCCCCATGCAATACTTTACACTTTTCTCTATTAAATTTCATTTGCCATGTGTCTGCCCAATTCTGAATGCTGTCTAGATCATTTTAGAATGACCTTTGCTGCTTCAACAGTGTTTGCCACTCCTCCTGTTTTTTTTGTGTCTGCAAATTTAACGAGTTTGCTTACTATACCAGAATCTAAATCATTAATGTAGATTAGGAATAGCAGAGGACCTAATACTGATCCCTGTGGTACTCCACTGGTTACCTCACTCCATTTGAGGTTTCTCCTCTAATCAGTACTTTCTGTTTTCTACCTGTTAACCACTCCTAATCCATGTGCATGCATTTCCTTGAATCCTACTGCGTTCAGTTTGAGAATTAATCTTTTATGGGACTTTGTCAAAAGCTTTCTGGATATCTAAATAGACCATATTGTTATGCTTTTGCAGTTATCCATTTTCAATGTTGCATCCTCAAAAAAGTCAAGTAGGTTAGTTAGACACGATCTCCCTTTCCTAAAACCATGCTGGCTGTCTCCCAGGATATTGTTACCATATAGGTAATTTTCCATTTTGGATCTTATTATAGTTTCCATAAGTTTACATATAATAGAAGTCAGGCTTACTGGTCTGTAGTTACCTGGTTCGGTTTTGTCTCCCCTTTTTGTGGATCATTATTACGTTTGCTATTTTCCAGTCTGTCCGATTTACAACCCCTGTGTCAAGAGACTGTTGCATGATCTTGGTTAACGGTTTGTAAATAACTTCTATAATTTCTTTTGAGTACTATTGGGAGGATCTCATCTGGCCCAGAGTTTGTTTATTTTAAGAGCTCCTAGGCCCTTTAACACTTCTGCCTCTGTTATGCTAAAGTTATTTAAAATTGGATAGGAACAGGTCGACATGTGGGGCATGTTGTCTGTGTCCTCCTTTGTAAAAAACCTGTGAAAAGTAATCATTTAATATATTTGCTATTTTTTTTTTCTTCATCTATGATTTTTTGCCATTTGTGTCTCTTAGACATTTAACCTCCTCTTTGAATGTTCTCTTGCTGTTGTAATATTGGAAAAACATTTTGGAATTGGTTTTAGCCCCCTTAGCAATATTGATTTCTATCTCTCTCTTGGCCTTTCTAACTTCCTTTTTGACTTGTGTTTGCAGTTCCAAGTACTCTTTCTGTGTGCTTTTGTTTTGGTCCCTTTTAAGCGCTCTGTAAAGTGCCTTTTTTTCGCTGAATATTTTTTTAATTGATCTATTAAACCATTTTGGCCATTTTGTTTTAGATTTAGATTTGTCTACTTTTGGGATGTAATTGTTTTGTGCCTCTAGTTCTACATTTTTAAAAAACATCCATCCTTTTTCTGTGGATGTTTTCTCTATTTTACTCCAATCTACTTCTATTAGTCTCTGTTTCATACCTTCGTAGTTTGCTTTTCTAAAATTGTAAACCTTAGCTTTATTCATTACTTTTGGGGTTTAAAAAATATTTCAAATGAGACCATGTTGTGGTCTGGTTTGCCAATGGCTCTCTGACCTCTGTTTTAGTTATTCTGTCTTCATTATTTGAAAAGACTAAGTCAAGGCATGCCTCCCCTCTAGTAGGATTGCCTTGACAAATTGGGTTAGGGAAGCAGTCATTTGTCATTTCCACCATTTCAATTTAGTCCGTTTGTGCCCCATCAGGTTTCCCATTTATACAGGGAAGTTGAAATCCCCCATTAGTATGGCTTCTCCTTTTCTACATTTTGAATGTCATTGTACAACAGATTATTTTGTTCAGCGTCTGAATTTGGCGGTCTATAGCATGCTCTATTATTATGCCCTTTGAATTTGCGTCCATTATTCTGACCCATATTGATTCTGCATTGTTTTCTTTGTCTGATTTAACACCTGGGCTTCAAGACTATTTCTTATGTATAGTGCCCCTCCGCCTCTTCTGTCCTGCCTGTCTTTTCCTATATAGTGTGTACCCACTAATATTATATTAAAGTCTCCATCACTCTCAGACAAGCCAAGTTTCTGTAACACCCTATCACATAAATAAGTTACTTGTTAGTACAGTAGCTTCAAGTTCTAACATTTTGTTTCTGAGACTTCTAGCATTAAGATAAATACATTTAATAGTGGTCTTACCGAGTTGTTGCCCTTGTTTTGATGTGGTCTCCCACTCTGTTTTTTGTTTTCTCCCCCTTCCTTTCTAGTTTTAAAATACTTCTGGACTGCCTGAAGGATCCTTTCTCCGGAAGTAGATTGGTTCCCTTTCTGTTTAAGTGCAGTCCGTCCCACCTGTATAGATAGTCCTTATTTGTAAAAAGTGCTCAATGTTCAAGAAGGTGAAGCCTTCCTGTGGCCACCGATTTCAACCATGCATTTTGATTTTGTATTTCCAGCTGTCCATATGGTCCTTTGCAAGGCGCCCGACGGTATCCCAGAAAAAATACCACAGTTTTGGTCTTGTCTTTTTTAATTTCCTTCCTAAGCTCTCTGAATTTGTTTTGCAGGGATCTTGGCCTGTCTCTTCCAATGCCACGCAGGCCTAATGTGGACTATCAATACCGGTTTA
>JAHFZB010000133.1:121408-151534 GCA_036884735.1 Huso huso
TTCCGAGGTCAGCGGCTCGCCAAATGGTCATAAGCTCCTGCGTAGCGCACTGAGCCCAGCAACCCGCGTGCGGATTCCCAACGCTCACAAATGGTCCCTGGCTCATCCTCGCGTGCATCGGGACCCAGCTTACCACGCTTAGGGGTCCCAGCAGGCTCGCCTAAATGGTCCCTGGCCCCACCCAGCGCATGCACAGGAGCGTATTTTCTAGCGGGATCCCAATGACTCACCAAATGTTATCTGGCTCCTCCCCAGTGTGTGCAATGGGCTCTATGACCCACAATTCCCCAGCGGCTCGTAAACTGTCCCTGGCTCTGACTCCAGTGCAAGCACAGGGGCCCTGCAACCACGCGTGTGGTCCCAGCAGCTCGCCAAATGGTCCCTGAACCTCCCAGCGTGCGGGGCCCAGTGACCCACAAGCAGGGACCAGCAGCTCACCAATGGTCCCTGGCACCTCCCCAGTGTGTGCAGGTCCCACCGACCCAGCCGGTCCCCAGTGGTCGCGAAATGGTAACTGGCACCTCCCAGGATAACACAGGCCCCAGCGACCCCGTCGGGGGTCCCAGTAATGTCCCTAGCACATCCCCAGAGACGACGACCCCATCGACTTCACACAGGGTCCAAACAGCTCGCCAAATGCTCCCCTGGCACCTCCCAGCGTGCACAGGCACCAGCGATCTCAAGGCCCGTCCCAGCCTATCACCAAATATACCCTGACACCCCCCAGCACACGCACTGGGCCCAGCGCCCCCTCAAGGTCCCAACGGCACGCCAAAAAGGTCCCAGAGGCCACAAATGGTCCCTGGCACATCCCTCACAAGACACGGGCCCCAGCGACCCCGCAGTTGGGTCCCAGCGGCTCGCCAAATGGTCCCTGGCTCCTATCCAGCGACAAGGCCCAGCAACCACGACGGATTCCCAGCAGCTCGCAAATGGTCCCGGCACATCCCCAGCACGGGCACAGGCCCCAGCAACTTTGGCGAGGGTGCCAGCGGCTCGCCAAATGGTCTCTGGCACATCCCCAGCGCACGCATCGGCCCCAGCGACCCCGCAGCTGGGTCCCAGCGTCGCCAAATGGTCCCTGGCTCCCACCCAGCGCCGCACAAGGCCCAGCAACCACGCACGGGATTCCCAGCAGCTCGCAAGTGGTCCCTGGCACATCCTCAGCACGGGCACAGGCCCCAGCAACTTTGCGAGGGTTGCCAGCGGTTCGCAAATGGTCTTGCGCACATCCCCAGCGCACGCCGGGCCACAGCGATTTCTAAGGGGTCCCAGCAGCTCACCAAATGGTACCTGGTTCCTCCCAGCACGTGCACTGGCCTCCCACGACCTGGTGCAGGGTCCCAGAGGCTGGCCAAATGGTCCCTGCCACATCCCCAGCGGGCACATGGACCCCAGCGACTCGCCAAGGTCCCAGCTGCCTCGCCAAATGGTTCCTGGCTCATCCCCAGCGCAAGCACAGGACCCAGCGACCCCACGATGGGTCCGAGCAGCTCGCCGCCCGAATGGTCCCTGGCACCCCCCAGTGCGCCCACGGGGCCCACATGGACACCGTGCGGGGTTCCAGTGGCTCGCCGAATGGTCTCTGGCACCTTACCAGCACGCCAAGACGGCCCCAGCGACCCCATCGCGGGTTCCCAGCGGCTCGCAAATTGTCCTGGCTCTGTGCCCAGTGCAAAACATACAGGGCCCTGCAACCATGCGTGGGTCCCAGCAGCTCGCCAAATGGTCCCTGGCACCTCCCCAGCGCAATGCACTGGGCCCAACAAACGCACCCAGATCACAGCGGCTCACCAAATGGTCCCTGGCAACCCTCAGCGTGCGCACAGGGCCCACCAAAACCCGTGGCGCGGGTCCCAGTGGCTCGCTAAATGTTAACTGGCACCTCCCAGCACAAGCACGGGCCCTAGTGACCCCGCAGTGGGGTCCCAGCAGCTCGGCAAATGGTTCCAGGCACCTATCCAGCGGCACGCACAGGGCCCAGCTACCACACGCTGTGGTCCCAGTGGTTCGCAAATGGTCCCTGGCACATCCCCAGAGTGCGACGACCCCATCGACTTGCATTAGGGTCCAAAACAGCTCACCGAATGGTCCCAGCGCATGCAATGGCCGCCAAAGATTTTGGCGAGGGGTCCCAGCTGTCTCGCCAAAATGGCACCTGGCTCATCCTCAGCGCGCGCATGGGCCCAGCGGCCCTGCACGGGGTCCCAGTGGCTCGCCAATGATCCCTGGCAACCCCAGCATGCACACAGGCTACAGCCGACTTTATGGTACCAGCGGCTCAAGCAAACGCCCCTGGCACCTCCCCAGGCACGCACGGACACTAGCGACTCCCATGTGGGGACCCAGCGGCTAGGTATTCCGCCCTGGCGCCTCCCCAGCGTGCGTTGGGCTCCCAGCGACCCAATGGGTCCCATCTGCTTGCCAAATGGACCCAGGCACCTTCACACATGCATGGGCCCCAGTTCCGCAGTCGCAAGGGTCCCAGCAGCTCAAATGGTCCCTGGCACCTCCCAAGCGCGCCCAGTCCCAAGCGACCCCGCTGGGATCCCAGCGGCTCGCCAATTGGTCCTGGCACCTTCCAGCGTGCGCTCAGGCCCCAGCGACTTCGCGCCTGGTCCCAGCGACTCGCCAAATGGTCCCTGGCTCCTACCCTGGCCCAGCGCCGGGCCCAGTGACTTCGCCTGGGTCCCCGCCAAATGGTCCCTAGCTCCTCCCCAGTGCAACCACGGGCCCAGCGATTCACGCTGGGTCCCAGCAGCTTGCCAAATGGTCCCAGCCCCTCCCAGTGCAACCACGGGACCAGCGACCACGACGGGGTTCCTGGTGCCGCCAAATTGCTCCCCTGGCACCTCCCCCCTGCACGCACGGGCCCAGCAACCCACAGAGGATCCCAGAGGATCGCCAAATGGTCCCTTAGCACCCCACAGCGTGGCGACGGGGCCCAGCGACCTTCGCGTGCAGGGGTCCCAGAGGTTGCCAAATGGTCACTAGCTCATCCTCAGCGCCAACGGGCCCCACCGACTTCGCACGGGTTCCCACCGGCTTGCCAAATGGTCCCTGGCCCGAGCTCACATGGGCCCCAGCGATCAAGACGCGTTCAAGCTGGCTCACCAAATGGTACCTGGCTCCTCCCAGCGCGCCTGGGCCCCTGCGACCACACCGGTTCCCAGCGGCCGGCTTAAATGATCCCTGGCACCTCCCCAGCGATCGCACAGGTCCCAGCGACCTCGCTGCAGGGTCACTGGGGCTCGCAATGGTCCCTGGCCCCTCAGCAATCGCACAGGCCCAAGCGACGTCGCAGGGTCCCAGCGCTTGTCAATGCCCCTGGCCCCTCCCCAGGCACGCCCGAGGCCCAGCGACTTTGCGCTGGGTCCCAGCGGCAGCAAATGGTCCCTGGCGATCTCCATCGCATGCATAGGCCCCAGTGACTTTGCTAGCTGGGTGCCAGCGCTCGCAAATGGTCCCTGGTACATCACCACCAGTGTGCACAAGCCCCAGTGACTTTTTATGGGTCCAAGCAGCTTGCCAACGTCCCTGTTCCTCCCCAGCGCCCATCGGGCCCAGCGACCACTACACAGGTTCCCAGCGGCTTGACAAATGGTCCCAGGCAATATCCCCAGCAAGGGGCCCCAGCGCGATTTCGGGCAGGGTACCATCAAGCCGGAATGGTCCCTGGCACATCCCAAGCGTGCACGGGCCCTAGCGACATCGTGAGGCGCCCAGCGGCTCGCCAAATGTTCCCTGGCACCTCCCCATCACACGCACAGGGCCCAGCGACCCCGTGCGGGGTCCCAGCGGCTCGCCAAATGGTTTCTGGCACATCACCAGTACGCACATGCTCGGGCATCAGCAACCACGCCGCAGGGTCCCAGCAGCTCGCCAAATGGTCCCCTGGCACCTCCCCAGCGCGCACACTGACCCCAGCTACCAGGCGTGCAGTCCAAGCGGGTCGAGAAATGATCCCTGGGCACATCCCCAGCACGCCGCACAGGCCACAGAGATCCAGCTGGGTCACAGCGCCCCGCCAAACGGTCCCTGGCACCACTCACAGCAAGCGCCCTGACTCAGCGCCCCTGCGCTGGGTCCGAGCGGCTCGCCTGTTGTCCCTGGCACCTACCCAGCACGCAATGGGCCCCAGCGACCCCGCATGGATCCCAGAGGCTCGCCAAATGGTCCCTGGCACCTACCCATGCTGAGACCAACAACCAGCGATTGGGTCACAGCGACTAACAAACTGTCCCTAGCAGCTCCCAATGCGCTTACAGGCCCCAAGCGACCTTTGTGTAGTCTCAGCGACACTCAAAAAAGTCCTAGCACCTCTGGCATGCACAGAGGCAAGCGGCAGTGTCGGGTCCCAGCGGATCGCCAAGCGGTCTAATCTGGCCAACGCCCAAAACCCACTGGCGCGGCGGGTCCCAACAGCTGTAAATGATCCCTAGCACCTACCAAGCACGCATCCGCCCCAGCGACCCGTGCGGGATCCCCAGAGGCTCGCCAAATGGTCCCTGGCACCTACCCAGCACGCCAAGACAGGACCAACAACCACGCCGTTGGGTCACAGCGGATCACCAACTGTCCCTAGCACCTCCCCCAGCGTCACGGGCCCAGCGACACCACGCTGGGTCACAGCGAGCCGTGGACCCTGGCATATACCAAGCACACGCCACGGGTCCCTGCGACTTCGTGTGGTGTCCCAGCGGCTCAAACTATCCTGGCGGCTCTCAACGCCAAGACGTGGCTCCCAGCGACCCCCGCATGGGGTCCCAGCTGCTCGATAAATGGTCCTTGGCACCTCCCCGGCAAGCACGGGCCCCAGTGACTTCGCGTTGGGTCCCAGCGGCTCGCCAATCCATCCCTGGCACCTCCCCCAGCGCTGGGGTCCCAGAGACCCTGCATCGGGTCCCAGCTGCTCGCCAAATGGTCTCTGGCAACCCCCAGCATGCACACAGGCTACAGCAACTTTGCGTAGTACCAGCCGCCAAACGTCCGTGGCACCTCCCCAGGGCACGCACGGACACTAGCGACCCCATCACGGGGACCCATGGCTAGGTATTCCGTCCCTGCCGCCTCCCCCAGCATCCGTTCGCCCCAGCGACCCCAATACACGGGGTCCCATCTGCTTGCCACATGGATCAGGCACTTTCACAGCACATGGCTGGGCCCCAGCGACCTGCAAGCGGGTCCCAGCGGCCTCCAAATGGTCCCTGGCACCTCCACAGCGTGCGCCCAGTCCCAAAGCGATTCGCTGGGGTCCCAGCGGCTCACCAAATGTCCCTGGCACCTCCCCAGCACGCCACTGGGCCCAACAATCCAAGACCTAGAACCCAGCGGTTTGCCAAATGGTCCCTGGCACATCCCCGCAGAACGCGCACGGACCCCATCGACTTCGTGACAGGGTCCAAACAGCTCGCCAAATGCCCTGGCACCTCCCCAGCACGTGCACAGGCACCATCGTTCCTGCCGGGTCCCAGCCTATCACCAAATGTACCCTGACACCTCCCTCAGCACGCGCACTGGGCCCAGTGTCCCCGCTGGGTCCCAGCGGCACGCCCAAAAGGTCCCTGGCACCTCCCCACGCGCCAGTCCCAGCTCTCGCCAAATGGTCCTGGCACATCCACAGCATGCGAAAGTGCCCCAGCGACCCGCCGAGATCCCAGCAGCTCGCCAAATGGTCCCATGCACCCCTCAGCATCGCGAATAGCGCCCATCGACCCCACGCGGGTCGCAGCGCACACCAAACGGTCACACGCGAACCCAGCGGCTTGCCAAATGGTCCCTGGCACATCCCCAGAACGCGACGACCCCATCGACCAGCAGACAGGGTCCAAACAGCTCGCCAAATGCTCCTGGCACCTCCCCAGCACGCCGCCAGTCCCAGCCTCGCCAAATGGTCCTTGGGCATCCACAGCATGCGCACGCGGCCCCAGCACCGCTGCCGAGATCCCAGCAGCTCGCCAAATGGTCCCATGCACCTCCCCAGCACGCTGTCAGGGCCCATCGACCCCACGCTGGGTCGCAGCGGCACACCAAACGGTCCCTGGCATCTCCCCAGCAGGAGCACGGAACTGTTTACCACGCTAACCCCAGCGGCACGCCTAAATTGTCCCTGGCACCTCCCAGGACACGATTGGCCCACCGACCCCGCCGGGTCACAGCAGCACGCCAAACGCAACCACGGGGACCAGCGACCCGCGCCGGGTTCCCATGGCTCGCCAAAATTGCCCCTGGCACCTCCCCTGCACACACGGGGCCCAGCGACCACGCAGTGTTCCCAGCGGCACGCCAAATTGTCCCTGGCACCTCCCCAGGACACGCCTGGGCCCACCGACCCCCCAGCTGGGTCACAGCAACACGCCAAACGGTCCCTGGCACCTCCTCAGCGCACAAGCATCGGGGCCCAGCGACCCCTGGGGTCCCAGAGGCTCGCCAAACGGTCCCTGGCACCTCCCCAGCACAAGCACGGGGCCCAGCGACCCCGCGGGAGGTCCCAGAGGCTCGCAAAATTGTCCCTGGCTCGTGCCCAGTGCAAACACAGGGCCCTGCAACCATGCGTGGGGTCCCAGCAGCTCGCCGAATGGTCCCTGGCACCTCCCAGGTCACGCCCCACGGGCCCATGGACACCGCAGGGTTCCAGTGGCTCGCCGAATGGTCTCTGGCACCTTTTACCAGCAGCGCCACGGGCTAGCTGACCGGGTTCAGCGGCTACTAGTGTCCCTGGCTCGTGCCCAGTGCAAACACAGAACTACAACCATCGTGGGTCAGCAGCTCATAGTGATCTGGCACCCCTCCCAAGCGCCACGCACAAGGCCCACCAAACCCATTACGCGGTCCCAGTGGCTCGCTAAGTAGCTAGCACCTCCCAGCACAGCACAGGCCCCAGCGACCCCGTGCGGGGTCACAACGGCTCGTCAAATGGACCTGGCATATATACCAAGTACGCACGGGTCCCTGCGACTTCGCGTGGTGTCTGGCGGCTGCCAAACATCAGCAAGCGTGGCTCCCCCAGCAGCGCAGGCCCCAGCGACCCGCGCCGGGTCAGCTGCTCGATAAATGGTCCTTGGCACCTCCCCGGCAAGTGCATCGGCCCCAGTGACTTCAAGTTGGGTCCCAGCGGCTCGCCAATCCATCCCTGGCACCTCCCCAGCGCATGGGTCCCAGAGACCCTGCGGGGTCCCAGCTGCTCGCCAAATGGTCTCTGGCAACTCCCAGCATGCACACAGGCTACAGCAACTTTGCGGGGGTACCAGCGCCTCGCCAAACGCCCCTGGCACCTCCCAGGGCACGACGGACACTAGCGTGACCCCATCGCGGGGACCAGCGGCTAGTATTCCCCCTGCCGCCTCCCCAGCGCTGTTCGCCCCAGCGACCCCACACGGGTCCCATCTGCTTGCCACATGGACCTAGGCACCTTCACAGCACATGCATGGGCTAGCGACCCGTCACGGGGTCCCAGCGCCTCCAAATGGTCCCTGGCACCTCCCAGCGTGGCGCCCAGTCCCAAGCGACCCGGCGTGGGTCCCAGCGGGTCGCCAAAATGTCCTGGCACCTCCCCAGCACGCTCACTGGGCCCAACAACCGCACGCGAGAACCCAGCGGCCGCCAAATGGTCCCTGGCACATCCTCAGAACGCCGCGACGACCCCATCGACCGCACAGGGTCCAAACAGCTAGCCAAATGCCCCTGGGCACTCCCCCAGCACGCGCACGGGCACCATCGATCCCGCCGGGTCCCAGCCTATCACCAAATGTACTCCTGACACCCCCAGCACGCCACACTGGCCCAGCGCCCCGCTGGGGTCCCAGCGGCACGCCAAAGGTCCCTGGCACCCCCAGCACGCCGCTGTGTCCCAGCTCTCTTGCCAATGGTCCCTGGCACATCCATTAGCATGCTTACGCGTTCCAGCGACCCCGCTACGAGATCCCAGCAGCTCGCCAAATGGTCCCATGCACCTCCCCACACGCCGAATACGCCATCGACCCCACGCGGGTCGCAGCGGCAACCAAACGGTCCCTGGCATCCCCTCAGCAGGAGCACGGAACCAAGCGACCACGCTGCCAGGTTCCCCAGCACCCCAAATGGTCCTGGCCCTACCTAGCAAGACGTGGGCTCAGTGACTTCGCCTGGGTCCCTCGCCAAATGGTCCCTAGCCCCTCCCCAGTGCAACCACGGGGGCCCAGCGACTTCACGCTGGGTCCCAGCAGCTGCCAAATGGTCCCTAGCCCCTCCCAGTGCAACCACGGGACCAGCGACCACGCACGGGTTCCCATTTCGCCAAATTACCCTGGCACCTCCCCACGCACACGGGCCCAGCAACCTCGCGCAGGATCCCAGAGGATCGCCAAATGGTCCCTAGCACTCCACAGCGTGCGCACGGGCCCAGCGACCGCGAGGGTCCCAGAGGCTTGCCAAATGGTCACTAGCTCATCCCCAGCGCCAAGACGGGCCCCACCGACTTCAAGACGGGTTCCCACCGGGCTTGCCAAATGGTCCCTGGCCTGAGCTCACATGGGCCCCAGTGACTTCGCATCGACCCAAGCGGCTCACCAAATGGTACCTGGCTCCTCCCAGCGGCAGCGCCGGGCCCCTGCGACCACACCGGGTTCCCAGCGGCGGCTTAAAATGATCCCTGGCACCCCCCAGCGATCACAGGCCCCAGCGACCTCGCTCAGGGTCACTGGGGTCGCGAAATGGTCCCTGGCCTCAGCAACGCAGACAGGGTCAAGCGACGTCGCGCAGGGTCCCAGCGGCTTGTCAAATGCTCCCTGGCCCCTCCCAGCGCACGCCTGAGGCCCAGCGACTTTGGCGCTGGGTCCCAGCGCTCGCCAAATGGTCCCTGGCGATCTCCATCGCATGCATAGGCCCCAGTGACTTTTGCGCTGGGTGCCAGCGGCTCGCAAATGGTCCCTGGTACATCACCAGAGTGTGCACAAGCCCCAGTGACTTTGCGCTGGGTCCAAGCAGCTTGCCAAATCGTCCCCTGTTCCTCCCCAGCGCCCACAGGGCCCAGCTACCACACGCAGGTTCCTAGCGGCTTGACAAATGGTCCCAGGCATCCCCCCGCCGCATGGGCCCCAGCGACTCTGGGGGTACCATCGTCATGGAATGGTCCCCGGCACATCCCAAGGGCAGCGGTGCACGGGCCCCAGCGACATCGTGAGGCGTCCCAGCGGCTCGCCAAATGTTCCTGGCACCTCCCCATCACACACGCACAGGGGGCCCAGCGACCCCGCAAGGGGTCCCAGCGGCTCGCCAAATGGTTTCTGGGCACATCACCAGTACGCACATGCTCGGGCATCAGCAACCACGCCGCTGGGTCCCAGCAGCTCGCCAAATGGTCCCTGGCACCTCCCCAGCCGCACACCGACCCCAGCCACCAGGCGCAGTCCAAGCGTCGCGAATGATCCCTGGCACATCCCCAGCACGCGCACAGGCCACAGAGATGCAGCTGGGGTCACAGCTGCCCGCCAAACGGTCCCTGGCACCACTACAGCAAGCGCCCTGGACTCCAGCGCCGCTGCGCTGGGTCCGAGCTGCCGCCGTTGTCCCTGGCACCTCACCCAGCACGCAACTGGGCCCCCAGCGACCCCGCAGGGATCCCAGAGGCTCGCCAAATGGTCCCTGGCACCTCACCAGCGAGCGAAGGGGCCCCAGCGGCTCACCGAATGGTCCCTGTTACATCCCCGGCGCAAGAAGCACTGGGCCCGCGACCCAGCCGAGGGTCCCAGAGGCTTGCTAATTTGGTAACGGGCATGGTTCTACCCAAGACGGGCCAAACGACCCCGCAAGGGGATCCAGTGGCGCCATATGGTCCCTGGCATCCCCAGCACGCCATCGCACGTTCGGGAGCGACTTCAAGGTGCAGCCCCAGTGGCTCTCCAAATGTTCCCTGGCACGTCCCCAGCGAGCGCCTGGACCCAACGACTTGTGCGGGTTCCCAGAGGCTCGACAACAGTCCCTGGCACCTACCCAGTGCCAAGACAGGTCCCAGCAACCACGCTGGGGGTCCCAGCGTCACAAATGGTCCTTGTCACATACCCAGCACACACATCGGGACCCAGCGACCCGCTGGGGTTCCCAGAGGCTCGCCAACAGTCCCTGGCACCTCCTCGCGGCACAGGGCAGCAACATCGTGCGAGGATTTGCGGCTTGCCAAATGGTCCCTGGCACATCCCCAGTGACCCCAGCGCGCACACTGGACCCAGCCACCTCACTCGGGGTCCCAGCGGCTCACCAAATGGTCCCTGGCGCCCCCAGTGTGAGCTCGGCTCCAGCGACACCGCCTGGGTCCCAGCTGCTCATCAAATGGTCCCTGGAAGCTCACTAGCAGTCGCACAGGCCCCCAGCGACCCCCGTGCAGGGACCCAGCAGCTCGCAAAGTGGTCCCTGGCTCCTACCCAGTGCGCGCACAGGTCCCAGCAACCACGCGCGGGGTCCCAGCGGCTCGCAAAGGGTTCCTGGCGCATCCCCAGCGTGCGCACAGGGCCCAGTGATTCTGCGCAGGGTCTCAGAGGCTCGCAAATGGTCCCTGGCACCTCCCCAGTGCGCGCACAGGTCCCAGCAACCATGCGCAGGGTCCCAGCGGCTCGCAAATGGTTCCTGGCCCCTCCGCAGCGCAAACACGGGCCTAGCGACCTCGCGCCGGGTTCCCAGTGGCTCGCCAACAGTCCCTGGCACCTCCCTCAGGGCAGCGACTTCGCGGAACCAAGCTGCTTTTGCCAAATGGTCCCTGGCCCCTCCCCAGCACGTGCACATGGATGAGTGACTCTGCACAGTGTCCCAGAGGCTCGCAAATGGTCCCTGGCACCTCCCCCTCGCGTGTACAGGGCAGCGACTTCGTGCGAGAACCAAGCGGCTTGCCAAATTGTTCCTGGCTCCTCCCCAGCGCTGCCGGGCCCAGCAACAACGCTGGGTCCCAGTGGCACGCCAAAAAGGTCCCTTGGCACCTCCCAGCACGCTTGCTGTGTCCCAGCCTCTGCCAAATGGTCCCTGGCACATCCACAGCATGCTTACGTGTCCCAGCGACCCCGCCATGAGATCCCAGCAGCTCGCCAAATGGTCCCATGCACCTCCCCAGCACGCCAACAGCGCCCATCGACCCCACGCTGGGTCGCAGCGCACACACCAAACGGTCCCTGGCATCTCCCAGCAGGAGCACGGAACCAGCGACCACGCGTGTTCCCAGCACCCGCCAAATGGTCCCTGGCTCCTACCTAGCGCGCAGACGGGCCTCAGTGACTTCGCCTGGGTCCCTCGCCAAATGGTCCCTAGCCCTCCCCAGTGCAACCACGGGCCCAGCGACTTCACGCGGGTCCCAGCAGCTGCCAAATGGTCCCTAGCCCCTCCCCAGTGCAACCACGGGGACCAGCGACCACGCAGGGTTCCCAAGGCCTCGCCAAATTACCCCCTGCACCTCCCCTGCACGCACACGGGCCCAGCAACCTCGCAGCAGGATCCCAGAGGATCGCCAAATGGTCCCTAGCACCTCCACAGCGTGCGCACGGGGCCCAGCGACCTCGCGCAGGGTCCCAGAGGCTTGCCAAATGGTCACTAGCTCATCCCCAGCGCCAAGACGGCCCCACCGACGCATCGGTTCCCACCGGCTTGCCAAATGGTCCCTGGCCCGAGCTCACATGGGCCCCAGTGACTTCGCACGTGTCCAAGCGGCTCACCAAATGGTACCTGGCTCCTCCCCAGCGCTGCCGCCCGGGGCCCTGCGACCACACCGGGTTCCCAGCGCGGCTGGCTAAATGATCCCTGGCACCTCCCCAGCGATCAAGACAGGCCCCAGCGACCGCCAGGGTCACTGGGGCTCGCGAAATGGTCCCTGGCCTCAGCAATCGCAGACAGGCCCAAGCGACGGCCGCCAGGGTCCCAGCGGCTTGTCAAATGCTCCTGCCCTCCCCAGCGCACGCCCGAGGCCCAGCGACTTTGCGCTGGGTCCCAGCGCTCGCCAAATGGTCCCTGGCGATCTCCATCGCATGCATAGGCCCCAGTGACTTTGGCGCTGGGTGCCAGCGTTTCGCAAATGGTCCCTGGTACATCACCAGAGTGTGCACAAGCCCCAGTGACTTTTTGCTGGGTCCAAGCAGCTTGCCAAATCGTCCCTGTTCCTCCCCCCGCCGCCCACGGGGCCCAGCGACCATCACGCAGGTTCCTAGCGGTTGACAAATGGTCCCAGGCACATCCCCAGCGCCGCATGGGCCCCAGCGACTTCGCAAGGTACCATCGGCTCGCGGGAATGGTCCCTGGCATCCTGAAATGCGTGCAATGGCCCCAGCGACATCGTGAGGCATCCCAGCGGCTCGCCAAATGTTCCCTGGCACCTCCCATCACACGCATTAGGGGCCAGCGACCCCGCATGGGGTCCCAGCGGCTCGCCAAATGGTTTCTGGCACATCACCAGCACGCACATGCTCGGGCATCAGCAACCACGCCATGGGGTCCCAGCAGCTCGCCAAATGGTCCCTGGCACCTCCCCAGCCCGCGACACTGACCCCAGCTACCAGGCGTGCAGTCCAAGCGGCTCGCAAATGATCCCTGGCACATCCCCAGCACGCGCACAGGCCACAGAGATGCAGCGCGGGGTCACAGCGTCTCGCCAAACGGTCCCTGGCACCACTACAGCAAGCGCCCTGACCCAGCGCCCCTGCGCGGGGTCCGAGCCGCTCGCCAAGTTGTCCCTGGCACCTACCCAGCACGCAACTGGGCCCCAGCGACCCCGTGCGGGATCCCAGAGGCTCGCCAAATGGTCCCTGGCACCTCACCAGCGAGCGAAAGGGCCCCAGCGGCTCGCCGAATGGTCCCTTGCTACATCCTCGGCGCAAGCACTGGGCCCGCGACCCAGCCGCAGGGTCCCAGAGGCTTGCTAATGGTAACGGGCACATCCCCTACTGCCAAGACAACGACGACCGGGCCAAAAACGACGACTTCAGATATGGTCCCTGGCACGCGTGACCCAACGACCTGGGGTCCCAGAGGCTCGTGTCCCTGGCACATACCCAGCGACGCCCTGGACAACGACCCCAACAGCGGAGTTCCCAGAGGCCACACAAATAGTCCCTGGCACCTACCCAGTGGCTCGACAGGTCCCAGCCCCAGGGGTCCCCAGCAACTCACAAATGGTCAAATGGTCCCTGGCACATCCCCAGGACCCCCAGCGACCCCTTGGTCCCAGACACTGGACCCAGCCACCGGGACCACCGCTGGGGTCCCAGAGGGCTCAACAAATGGTCCCTGGCACCTCCCCAGTGTGTGAAATTGGGCAGGACAGCCACTGGACCTGGGGTCCCAGCTGCTCACCAAAATGGTCCCTGAAGCCCACTAGCAGGCCCAGCACAGGCCCCCAGCGACCCCTGCAGGGACCCAGCAGCTGCGGGACCAAAAAGTGGTCCTGGCTCCTACCCAGTGCCCACAGGTCCCAGCAACCACGCGGGGTCCCAGCGGTCGCAGCAGGGTTCCTGGCGCATCCCCAGCGTGTCCCAGTGATTCTGCGCTCTCAGAGGCTCGCAAATGGTCCCTGGCACCTCCCCAGTGCGCGCACAGGTCCCAGCAACCATGCGCAGGGTCCCAGCGGCTCGCAAATGGTTCCTGGCCCCTCCACAGCGCAAACACGGGCTCTAGCGACCATAGCCCAGTGGCTCGCCAACATCCCTGGCACCTCCTCGCGTGCACAGGGCAGCGACCCAGAACCAGCCTTGCCAAATGGACCCTGGCCCTCCCCAGCACGCGCAATATGGATGAGTGACTCTGCACAGCAACCCAGAGGCCGCAAATGGTCCCTGGCACCCCTCAAGTACAGGGCAGCGACTTCGCAGGAAACCGGGTTCCCAAATTGTTCCTGGTTCCTCCCCAGCGCCGCCACGACGGGCCCAGCAACAACGCTGGGTCCCAGTGGCTCACCAAATGTTCCCTGGCACCTCCCCCAGTCTTGGCACAGCGACACCGCAAGCAGGTTTCCAGGCAAATCGTCCCCCTGGCACATCCCCAGCGAGCGCCTGACCCAACGACCCTGTGTTCCCAGAGGTCCAAATGGTCCCTGGCACCTACCCATGCAATGGTTCAACCACGTGCTGGGGTCCCAGCGTAGGGGCTCACAAATGGTCCTTGTCACATACCTAGCACGCCACGGGCCCCAGCGACCTTGCACAGGGTCCGAGGGGCTCGCCAAACTATCCTGGCGGCTCCCCAATGCAGCGCCGGGCCCCAGCGACCCTGCACAGGGTCCCAGCTGCTCAACAAATGGTTCCTGGCACCTCCCACAAGCACACGCACTGGATCCAGCGGCCCGGTGCAGAAGTCCCAGCGTTCGACAAATGGTCTCTGCACCTCCCAAGCGCGCACACGGGCCCCAGAGACCCAGTCTGGGTTCCCGGCGGCTTGACAATGGTCCTGGCACCTCCCGGTATGTGCACTTGTCCCAGCGACCCGTGCGGGGTACCAGCGGCACGCCAAACAGTCCCTGAAACCTCCACAGCACGCACAGGGGCAAAGCGACGCAGTGTGGGGTCCCAGCGGATCGCCAAACGGTCCCTGGCACCTCCCAGCATGCTCCCAATCCCCACCAATGCCGCGGGGTCCCAGCAGCTCGCTAAACGGTCCCTGTCACCTCCCTAGCGTGACTGACCCTGTGACCTTGCACAGGGTACAGGGGCTCGCCAAACTATCCCTGGCGGTTCTCATCGCGCAAGACGGGCCCCAGTGACCACGCACAGGGTCCCAGATGCTCAAAAATTGCTCCTGGCACCTCACCAGCACACGACTGGTCCCAGTGATCCCATGCGGGTCCCAGCGGATCGACAAATGGTCCCTGGCAACTCCTCAGCACGCACATCGGCCCCAGAGACACCGCACGGGTTCCCAGTGGCTCACCAAATGGTCCCTGGCAAACTCCCCAGCCTGCGCCCAGTCCCACCGACCCCGCGTGGGGTCCCAGCAGCTTGCCCAATGGTCCCGGCACCACCAGCACGCCAGGCCCAGCAACCACGCTGGGTCCCAGCGCCTCGCAAATTCTCCCTGGCCCATCCCCAGCGCGCACAGGCCACAGAGATCCAGGGGGTCACAGCGCCCGCCAAACGGTCCCTGGCACCACTACAGCAAGCGCCCTGGACTCAGCGCCCCTGCGCGGGGTCCGAGCGGCTCGCCAAGTTGTCCCTGGCACCTACCCAGCACGCAACTGGGCCCCCAGCCACCCCGCATGGATCCCAGAGGCTCGCCAAATGGTCCCTGGCACCTACCCAGCACGCCAAGACAGACCAAGCAACCACGCTGGGTCACAGCGGCTAACCAAACTATCCCCTGGCAGCTCCCAATGCGCCCCAGACGGGCTTAGCGACCCCGCTGGTACCAGCGGCACTCCAAAAAGTCCCTGGCACCCACAGCATGCATGCACAGGGGCAAAGCGACGAGTGTCGGGTCCCAGCGATCGCCAAGCGTCCCTGGCACATCCCCCAGCGCGCTCCCCAAACCCACTGACGCCGCGCGGGGTCCCAGCAGCTCGCCAAATGATCCCTGGCACCTACCAAGCACGCAACTGGGCCCAGCGACCCGCAAGGGATCCCAGAGGCTCGCCAAATGGTCCCTGGCACCTACCCAGCACGCGCGACAGGACCAAGCAACCACGCCGTTGGGTCACAGCGATCACCAAACTGTCCCTAGCACCTCCCCAGCGCACGACGGGCCCAGCGACACCACGCGGGGTCACAGCGGCTCGATCAAATGGACCCTGGCATATACCAAGCACAACGCACGGGTCCCTGCGACTTCGCGTGGTGTGTCCCAGCTGCTCGCCAAACTATCCTTGGCGACTCCCCACGCCAAGACGGGCCCCAGCGACCCCGCATGGGGTCCCAGCTGCTCGATAAATGGTCCTTGGCACCTCCCCCGGCAAGTGCACGGGCCCCAGTGACTTCAAGGGTCCCAGCGGCTCGCCAACCATCTCTGGCACCTCCCAGCCAAGCCGCATGGGTCCCAGAGACCCTGCATCGGGTCCCAGCTGCTCGCCAAATGGTCCTGGCAACCCCCCAGCATGCACACAGGCTACAGCAACTTGCGTGGGGTACCAGCGCCGCCAAACGTCCCTGGCACCTCCCCAGGGCACGCACGGACACCAGCGACCCCATGCGGGGACCCAGCGGCCAGGGTATTCCGGCCCCTGCCGCCTCCCCAGCGTCCGTTCATTCCCCAGCGACCCCACACGGGGTCCCATCTGCTTGCCACATGGACCTAGGCACCTCACAGCACATGCTGGGCCCCAGCGACCCCTGCAGGGTCCCAGCGGCTCTCCAAATGGTCCCTGGCACCTCCCCAGCGTGCCCAGTCCCAAGCGACCCCGCGTGGGGTCCCAGCGGCTCGCCAAAATGTCCCTGGCACCTCCCCAGCATGCACACAGGCTACAGCAACTTTGCGTGGGGTACCAGCGCCTCGCCAAACGTCCCTGGCACCTCCCCAGGGCACGCACGGACACTAGCGACCCCATGCGGGGACCCAGCGGCTAGGTATTCCGTCCCTGCCGCCTCCCCAGCGTCCGTTCGGGCCCCAGCGACCCCACACGGGGTCCCATCTGCTTGCCACATGGACCTAGGCACCTTCACAGCACATGCATGGGCACCATCGATCCCGCGCCGGGTCCCAGCCTATCACCAAATGTACCCTGACACCTCCCAGCACGCGAGACTGGGCCCAGCGTCCCCGCTGGTCCCAGCGGCACGCCAAAAAGGTCCCTGGCACCTCCCCAGCACGCCGCTGTGTCCCAGCCTCTCGCCAAATGGTCCCTGGCACATCCACAGCGCGACGCGTTCCCTAGCGACCCCGCCGCCGAGATCCCAGCAGCTCGCCAAATGGTCCCATGCACCTCCCCAGCACGCGAATAGCGCCCATCGACCCCACGCGGGGTCGCAGCGGCACACCAAACGGTCCCTGGCATCTCCCCAGCAGGAGCACGGAACCAAGCGACCACGCGCGTGTTCCCCAGCGGGCACTCCAAATTGTCCCTGGCACCTCCCCAGCACGCAAGCGACCCGGGCCCAGCACGCCAAACGGTCCTGGCACCTCCTCAGCACAAGCACGGGGGCCCAGCGACCCAGCGACGCTGGTCCCAGAGGTTGCCAAATGGTCCCTGGCACATCCCCAGTGCGCCAAGACGACCACAGTGAATTCGCGGGGTCCCAGCTGCCCGCCAAATGTACCTGGCATCATCCCCAGCGCTGGCACGGGACCCATGGACCCCGCTGGGTTCCAGTGACTCGCTGAATGGTCCCTCGGTACCTTATCAGCACGCCAGACGGGCCCCAGCGGCACCGCGCGGGTCCCAGCGGTCAAATGGTCCCTGGCTCCTACCCAGCCACAGGTCCCAGCAAACCAAACGCAGGGTCCCATCAGCCTCAAATGGTCCCTGGCACATCCCGGAGCGCGCACACGACCCTAGCGACTAAACACGGGGTCCCAGCGTCCTCCAAATGGGTACCTGGCTCATCCCTCAGAAGTGTTGGGACCCAGCGACTCGCTGTGTCCCAGCTGCCAGCTAACTGGTCCTTGGCTCCTACCCAGCACTCAAGACAGGGCCCAGTGACCCCATTGGGGTCACAGCATCTCGCCAAATGTTCCCTGGCCCCTCCCTCAGCGCCGCACAGGGCCCAGCAAACCCGACGGGTCCCTGCAGCTCTCAAATGGTCCCTGGCCTCTCCCAGCATGCGCATCGGGCACAACAATCCCACGCAGGGTCCCAGCGGCTCACCAAATGATCCCTGGCTCCCTCCAGCGCACACAGGGCCCAGTGACCCCTGCGGGGTTCCAGCGCCACGCCAAAGAGTCCCTATCACCTCCCAGTGTAAGCATGGTCCCAGCGACCCGTCTGCAAGGGGTCCCAGCGGATCGCCAAATGGCCCTTGGTATCTCCCCAGTGCAAGCACTGGTCTCAGCGACCCCCGAGGTCCCAGCTGCCTCCAAATGTTCCCCTGGCTCCACCAAACGTGCGCACTGGGCCCAGAAACCACGCCGCAGGGTCCCAGTGGCTCGCAAATGGTCCCTGGCACATCCCCCAGTACAAGACGGCCCTCAGCGACTTAGCTGGGGCCCAGAGACCGCCAAATGGTCTCTGGCATATCCCCAGCCAAGACGGGCCCCAAGCAAAAATTGCACGGGTTCTCAGCGGTTCTCCCAATGGTTCCTGGCACCTCACCAGCATGCGACGGGCCCCATCGAACCCATGGGATCCCAGCTGCTCACCAAATGGTCCCTGGCACCTTCCCAGTGCACGCACAGGCCCCAGCTACCAGGCGGAGAGTCACAGCGTCGCCAAATGGTCCCTGGCGCCTTCCCAGGGGCGACGGGCACAACGACACAATCCCAGCGCTCTCAAATGGTCCCTCAGGATCCCAGCGCTCGGGCCCCAGCGAACAATGGGTCCATGGCTTGCCTGGTACATGGCACGCCTCCCAAGACGGAGCCCAGCGACCCCGCTCTGGCGGGTCCCAGCGGGCAATGACCCTGGCACCTCCCAGTGCACGACACAGGGCACCGTGACTTTGTGCAGGGTCCAAGAGGTCCGCACTGATCCCTGGCACCTCCCAATGCGCCCGACGGGCCCAGCGACCCAGCTGGGTCCCAGCAGCTCGCAGAATGGTCCCTGGCACATCCCCAGCACACGGACCCCAGCTAGCAGGCGGGAGTCCCATTGGGTCGTAAATGGCCCCTGGCACTTCCCCCCTGAGCACACGGGCCCCAGCTAGCAGGCATGGAGTCCCATTGGGTCGTAAATGGTCCCTGGCATCCCCACTGCGCACACAGGCCCCAGCAACCATGCACGGGGTCCAAGCGGCTCGCAAATGATCCCTGGCACATCCCCAGCACACGCACAGGGCCGAGTGACTCCGCTCAGGTTCCCAGAGGCTCGCAAAATGGTCCCTGGCACATCCCAGCACACGCCTGGGGCCCAGCCACCTCAACGCAGGTCCCAGAGGTTCGGGCAATGGTCCCTGGCACCTCCCCCATCAAGACGGACCCCAGCAACTCGCCAAATTGTACCTGGCCCCTCCCAGTGTGCAAGCACTGGGCCCAGCGACCCAGCGCGGGCTCCCAGCGGCTCGCAAATGATCCCCGGCACATCCCAGCGCACGCCGACGCGGGCCCCACACTCACGCCGCATAGTCCCAGAGGCTTCGCCAAACGGTCCCTGGCACCTACCCAGTGATCGCCGGGGCACCAGTGACCTCGAGCAGGGTCCAAGAGGCTCGCCAAATGATCCTGGCATAACCCCAGCGCATGCACGGGCCCCAGCGACCTCGCTGGGTGCCAGATGGCTCGCCAAATGCTCCTGGCACCTCCCCAGCACGGGCACTGGGCCCAGCAACCCAGCGCGGGGTCCCAGTGGCTCACCAAATGGTCCCTGGCACCTCCCCAGCACACTCCCAATCCCCACTGACGCCGCGTGGGGTCCCAGCAGATCGCCAAATGGTCCCTGGCACCTACCCAGTGCACGCACAGTGTCCAGCAACCACGCGCGGGGTCCCAGTGGCTCGCCAAATGTTCCCTGGCACCTCCCCAGCATGCGCACTGGGCACAGCGACACCGCGCGGGGTCCCAGCGGTTCGCAAATCGTCCCTGGCACATCCCCAGCATGCACACGGACCCTAGGGACTTCTGCACGGGTTCCCAGCAGCTTCCAAATGTTCCCTGGCACGTCCCCAGCGAGCCCTGGACCCAACGACCCTGTGCGGGTTCCCAGAGGCTCGCAAATGTTCCCTGGCACCACCCCAGCATGCGCACTGGGCACAGCGACACCGCTGGGTCCAAGCGGCTCACAAATGGTCCTTGTCACATCAGCACGCCACGGCCCCAGTGACCTTGCACAGGGACCGAGGCTCGCCAAACCATCCCTGGCGGCTCCCCAATGCGCCAAGACGGACCCCAGCGCGACCCCTGCACAGGGTCCCAGCTGCTCAACAAATGGTTCCTGGTACCGCACTATTATACGCACTGGCTCCAGCGACCTCGAACGGGTCCCAGCGTCACCGAATGGTCCCCGCACCATCACCAGCAAGCACTGGGTCCAGCGACCCAGCTGGGCTCCCAGCGGCTCGCAAATGGTCCCTGGCACATCCCAGCGCGCCGGGCCCCACAACCTCGCGCATGGTCCCAGAGGCTCGCCAAACGGTCCCTGGCACCTCCCAGTGATCGACGGCCCCAGTGACCTCGAGCAGGGTCCCAGAGGCTTGCCAAATGGTCCCTTGTGATATCCCAAGCGCACGACGGGCCCCAGGGACTTCGCACAGGTTCCCAAGCGGCTCTCCAAATGTTCCCTGGCATGTCCCCAGCGAGCCCCTGGACCAAACGACGCTGTGCGGGTTCCAAGAGGGTCGCCAAATGGTCCCTGGCACCTACCCAGCGCCGCACACAGGGCCAAGCAACCACGCATGGGGTCCCAGCGGCTCACAAATGGTCTCTGGCACCTCCCAGCACGCCCCCCATTCCCCACTGACGCGCGGGGTCCCAGCAGCCTCGACAAATGGTCCCTGGCACCTACCCAGTGCACGACAGTGCCCAGCATCCACACGCTGGGTCCCAGTGGCTCGCCAAATGTTCCCTGGCACCTCCCCAGCATGCGCACTGGGCCCCAGGGACTTCCTTGCGGGTTCCCCAACGGCTCTCCAAATGTTCCCTGGCACGTCCCCAGCGAGCGCCCTGGACCCAACGATCCTGTGTAGTTTCCCAGAGGCTCGCCAAATGGTCCCTGGCACCTACCCAGCGCACACAGGGCCAAGCAACCACGCATGGGGTCCCAGCGGCTCACAAATGGTCCCTGGACCCTCTCAACCATCTTGCGCATGAGGCCCAGCGACCCCGCCAAGGGGACCCAGCAGCTCGCCAAATGGTCCCTGGTACCTTACCAGCACGCGCATGGGGCCACAGCGACTTCGCGCGGGGTCCCAACAGCTCGCCAAATGGTACCTGGCTCATCACCAGCGCGGGCATGGGACCCAGCTACCCCGCGCATGTCCCAGCGGCTTGCAAAATGGTCCCTGGTACCTCCCAAGCACACGCACAGGGCCCAGTGACCTCACGCAGTGACCCAGAGGCTCGCCAAATGGTCCCTGGTATCTCCCAAACACGCACTGGGCCCAGTGACCTCGCACAGTGTCCCAGAGACTGTAAATGGTCCCTGGCACATCCCTAGTGCAGGCACGGGCCCCAGCGACTTTGTGATGTTTCCCAGCAGCTCGCCAAATGGTCACTGGGAAATCCCAAGCGCACGGACGGGCCCCAGCGACATCGAGCGGGGTCCCAGCGGCTTGTGAAATGGTACTTGCCCCCTCCCCAGCGTGCACACACTGGCCCCAGAGACCCTGCATCGGGGACCGAAGCAGCTTCCGCCAAATGGTCCCTGGCACCTCCCCAGCGATCACACGTGCCCCAGCGACCTCACGCAAGGTCCCAGAGGCTCGCCAAACTGTCCCTGGCACATCCCCAACGCACGCACTGGGCCCAGTGCCCATGCGGGGTCCCAGCAGCTCGTGAAATGGTCCCGGCAGCTCCAGCGCGTGCACGGGACCCAGCGATCTTGTGCAGGTTCCCAGCGGCTCGCCAAATGGTACCTGACACCTCTCAACCGCGCGCATGAGGCCCGGCAACTCCGCGCGGGGACCCAGCAGCTCGCCAAAAGGTCCCGTGCACCTCCCCAGCACGCGCGTAACCCAGCGACCCCGCCGCCTGTCCCAGCGTTCGCCAAATGATCCCTGGCACCTCCCCAGCGCGTGTACCGGCCCCAGATACCCCGCGTGTGGTCCGACTGGCTTTCCAAATGGTCCCTGGCACCTACCCAGTGCGCGCACAGGGCCCAGCGACCCCGCACGGGGTCCCAGTGGCTCGCCAAATGATTCCTGGCACCTCCCAGCGCAGGCACGGGCCCCAGCGACTTCGAGCGAGGGTTCCCAGCTGCTCACCAAATGGTACCTGACACCTCTCAGGCGCCAAGATGAGGCCCAGCGTCCCGAGCAGGGTCCCAACGGCTCGCCAAATTGTCCCTGGCACCTCCCCAGCAATCGCACGGGCCCCAGTGACCTCGCGCAGTGGTCCTAGAGGCTCGCCAAATGGTTCCTGGCACATACCCAGTGCTCACGCGGGGCCCAGCAAACCCGTGCGGGGTCCCAGAGGCTAGCCAAATTGTCCCTGGCACCTCCCCCAGCGTGCATGGGCCCAGCGCCCCCCCGGGGTCCCAGCGCCCCTGCGAAATGGTCCCTGGTACCTGCCCAGCAGACGATTAGGCCCAGCGACCCCGTGCGGGGTCCCAGAGGCTCGCCAAATGGTCCCTGGCACATACCCGGCACGCGACAGGGCCCAGCGACCCAGTGGGGACCCAGAGGCTCGCCAAATGGTCCCTGGCACATCCCCAGAGCGCCGAGACGGGCCCCAGCGACTTCGAGCGGGGTTCCAGCGGCTCGCCAAATGGTTCCTGGTACCTGCCCAGCACACGCACTGGTCCCAGCGATCCCACGCGGGGTCCAAGTGGCTAGTCAAATGGTGCCTGGCTCCTCCCCGGCGCACGCACAGGGCCCAGCAACCGCGCGCGGAGTCCCAGCGTCTCGCAAATAGTCCCTGGCACATCCCCAGTGCACCACGGACCCCCAGCGACTCCGCTGGTTCCCAGCAGCTTGCCAAATGGACCCTGGCCACCCCCCAGCGCACGACGGGCCCAGCGACCCCGCCACCCACATGGGTTCCAGCGGCCAGTCGGTCCCTGGCACCTCCCAGCACGCCGGGGCCCCAGCTACCAGGCGTGGGGTCCCAGGGCTCCCCAAGGTCCCTGGCTCATTCCCAGCACACGACGGGCCCGGAGACCCAACGGGTCCCAGAGGCTCGCCAAATGGTCCCTGGCACATCCCCAGCGCACGCACGGGCCCCAGGGACTTCGAGCGGGGTCCCACCGGCTCGCAAATGGTTCCTGGTACCTGCCCAGCGCACGCACTGGTCCCAGCGATCCCGCGGGGTCCAAGTGGCTAGTCAAATGGTGCCTGGCTCCTCCCCAGCGACGCACAGGGCCCAGTGACCCCCCAGGGGTCCCTGCACCTCGCCAAATGATCCCTGGCACCTCCCACCGCCCAAGACCGCCCCAGAGACCCCGCGTGTGGTCCGAGCGGCTCGCCAAATGGACCCTGGCCACTCCCTAGCACACGCACAGGGCCCAGAGACCCAACGCCCTACAGGCTCCTTACAACGAACAGGAGACGACCCGGTAGTAGTCGTCCACATTGGTACAAACAACATTGGAAGAGACAGGCCAAGATCCCTGCAAAACAAATTCAGAGAGCTAGGAAGGAAATTAAAAGACAAGACCAAAACTGTGGTATTTTCTGGGATACTGCCGGGCGCCTTGCAAAGGACCATATGGACAGCTGGAAATACAAAATCAAAATGCATGGCTGAAATCGTGGTGCACACAGGAAGGCTTCACCTTTCTTGAACATTGGAGCACTTTCTACAACAAGGACTATCTATACAGGTGGGACGGACTACACTTAAACAGAAAGGGAACCAATCTACTCGGAGAAAGGATCCTTCAGGCAGTCCAGAAGCATTTAAACTAGAAAGGAAGGGGGAGAAAACAAAAAGAAGGGAGACACATCAAAACAAGGGCAACAACTCAGGTAAGACCACTATTAAATGTATTTATCTTAATGCTAGAAGTCTCAGAAACAAAATGTTAGAACTTGAAGCTACTGCACTAACAAGTAACTACGATGTGATAGGTGTTACAGAAACTTGGTTGTCTGAGAGTGATGGAGACGAATATAATATTAATGGGTACACACTATATAGGAAAGACAGGCAGGACAGAAGAGGCGGAGGGGTAGCACTATACATAAGAAATAGTCTTGAAGCCCAGGTGTTAAATCAGGACAAAGAAAACAATGCAGAATCAATATGGGTCAGAATAATGGACGCAAATTCAAAGGGCATAATAATAGGAGCATGCTATAGACCGCCAAATTCAGACGCTGAACAAAATAATCTGTTGTACAATGACATTCGAAATGCGTGTAAAAAGGAGAAGCCATACTAATGGGGGATTTCAACTTCCCCTGTATAAATGGGAAACCCGATGGGGGGGGGTACAACGGACGAAATTGAAATGGTGGAAATGACAAATGACTGCTTCCTAACCCAATTTGTCAAGGCACCGACTAGAGGGGAGGCATGCCTTGACTTAGTCTTTTTCAAATAATGAAGACAGAATAACTAAAACAGAGGTCAGAGAGCCATTGGCAAACTCAGACCACAACATGGTCTCATTTGAAATATTTTTAAAACCCCAAAAGTAATGAATAAAGCTAAGGTTTACAATTTTAGAAAAGCAAACTACGAAGGTATGAAACAGAGACTAATAGAAGTAGATTGAGTAAAATAGAGAAAACATCCACAGAAAAAGGATGGATGTTTTTAAAAATGTAGAACTAGAGGCACAAAACAATTACATCCCAAAAGTAGACAAATCTAAATCTAAAACAAAATGGCCAAAATGGTTTAATAGATCAATTAAAAAAAAAATATTCAGAGAAAAAGGCACTTTACAGAGCGTTTAAAAGGGACCAAAAACAAAGCACACAGAAAGAGTACTTGGAACTGCAAACACAAGTCAAAAAGGAAGTTAGAAAGGCCAAGAGAGAGATAGAAATCAATATTGCTAAGGGGCTAAAACCAATTCCAAAACGTTTTTCCAATATTACAACAGCAAGAGAACATTCAAAGAGGAGGTTAAATGTCTAAGAGACACAAATGGCAAAATCATAGATGAAGAAAAAAAAAAAATAGCAAATATATTAAATGATTACTTTTCACAGGTTTTTACAAAGGAGGACACAGACAACATGCCCCACATGTCGACCTGTTCCTATCCAATTTTAAATAACTTTAGCATAACAGAGGCAGAAGTGTTAAAGGGCCTAGAGCTCTTAAAATAAACAAATCCCTGGGCCAGATGAGATCCTCCCAATAGTACTCAAAGAAATTATAGAAGTTATTTACAAACCGTTAACCAAGATCATGCAACAGTCTCTTGACACAGGGGTTGTACCGACAGACTGGAAAATAGCAAACGTAATACCGATCCACAAAAAGGGAGACAAAACCGAACCAGGTAACTACAGACCAGTAAGCCTGACTTCTATTATATGTAAACTTATGGAAACTATAATAAGATCCAAAATGGAAAATTACCTATATGGTAACAATATCCTGGGAGACAGCCAGCATGGTTTTTAGGAAAGGGAGATCGTGTCTAACTAACCTACTTGACTTTTTGAGGATGCAACATTGAAAATGGATAACTGCAAAGCATACGACATGGTCTATTTAGATATCCAGAAAGCTTTTGACAAAGTCCGCATAAAAGATTAATTCTCAAACTGAACGCAGTAGGGATTCAAGGAAATGCATGCACATGGATTAGGGAGTGGTTAACAGGTAGAAAACAGAAAGTACTGATTAGAGGAGAAACCTCAAAATGGAGTGAGGTAACCAGTGGAGTACCACAGGGATCAGTATTAGGTCCTCTGCTATTCCTAATCTACATTAATGATTTAGATTCTGGTATAGTAAGCAAACTCGTTAAATTTGCAGACGACACAAAAACAGGAGGAGTGGCAAACACTGTTGAAGCAGCAAAGGTCATTCAAAATGATCTAGACAGCATTCAGAATTGGGCAGACACATGGCAAATGAAATTTAATAGAGAAAAGTGTAAAGTATTGCATGCGGGCAATAAAATGTGCATTATAAAAATCATATGGGAGATAGTGAAATTGAAGAAGGAACTATGAAAAAGACCTAGGAGTTTATGTTGACTCAGAAATGTCTTCATCTAGACAATGTGGGGAAGCTATAAAAAGGCTAACAAGATGCTCGGATATATTGTGAAAGTGTTGAATTTAAATCAAGGGAAATAATGTTAAAACTCTACAATGCATTAGTAAGACCTCATCTAGAATATTGTGTTCAGTTCTGGTCACCTCGTTACAAAAAAGGATATTGCTGCTCTAGAAAGAGTGCAAAGAAGAGCAACCAGAATTATCCCAGGTTTAAAAGGCATGTCGTATGCAGACAGGCTAAAAAGAATGGAATCTATTCAGTCTTGAACAAAGAAGAATACGCGACAATCTGATTCAAACATTCAAAATCCTAAAAGGTATAGACAATGTCAACCCGGGGACTTCTTTGACTTGAAAAAGAAAAAAAAGGACCAGGGGTCATAAATGGAGATTAGATAAAGGGGCATTCAGAACAGAAAATAGGAAGCACTTTTTACACAGAGAATTGTGAGGGTCTGGAACCAACTCCCAGTAATGTTGTTGAAGCTGACACCCTGGGATCCTTCAAGAAGCTGCTTGATGAGATTCTGGGATCAATAAGTTACTAACAACCAAACGAGCAAGATGGGCTGAATGGCCTCCTCGTTTGTAAACTTTCTTATGTTCTTATGTTCTTATGTTCTTAACGCGGGGTCCCAGTGGCTCGCCAAATGGTCCCTGGCCACTCCCCAGCGCACGCACGCGGCCAAGCGAAACCGCGCGGGGTTCCAGCGGCTCGCCAAATGGTCCCTGGCACATCCCCAGCACGCCGCGGCCCACAGCGACCATTGGGGGTCCCAGCGGCACACCAAACAGTCCCTGGCCCCTCCCCAGCACGCGCACGGGCCCCAGCGACCCCGTGCAGGGTCCAAGCGGCTCGCCAAATGGTCCCTGGCACCTCCCCAGCGTGCTCCCGGGGTCCCACTCAACCTGGCACATCCCACCACGGTGTCCCAAGCGAGGTCCCAGCCAAATGGTCCCTGGCACCTCCCCAGCGAAGCGCTCACAGGGGACCAGCGACTTCTCTCGGGTCCCCAGCGGCTCGCCAAATGGTCCCTGGCACATCCCCAGCACGCACACGGGCCCCAGCGACATCACGTGGTGTCCAAGCGACTCGCCAAATGGTCCCTGGCACCTCACCAGCGCCACGACGGGTCCCAGCTACCCCGTGGAGTCCAAATGGCTTGCCAAAAGGTCCTGATACCTCCCAGCGTGTGCATGGTCCCAGCGACCCCCTGCGGGTCCCAGCGTCACAACAAATGGTAACTGGCACCTCTCCAGCACGCCGCATCAACCCCAGCGACTTTGATAGTGGTCCCAGAGGCACACCAAATGGTCCCTGGCACATCCCCAGCGCCGAGATGGGGACAGGCAACTTCACGGGGTCCCAGCTGCTCGCCAAATGATCCCTGGCACATCCCAGCAGCACACACGGGCCCCAGAGACCCCAGGCGTGATCCGAGCGGCTCGCCAAATGGTCCCCACACCTCCCAGCATGTGCACGCCCCCCAGCGACCCCATGTGGAGTCCCAGCGGCTTGCCAAATTGTCCCTGGCACCGCACCAGCGCAGACAGGCCACCCCGCGACCCCGCGGCGGGTCCCAGCGCACAACAAATGGTAACCTGGCACCTCCCCAGCAAGCGCCGATGAACCCCAGCGACTTTGGGTCCCAGCGGCTTGCCAAACTGTCCCTGGCACCTCCCCAGCACGCACATGGGTGCCAGAAACCCCGCGGGGTCCCAGAGGCTTGCCAGATGGTGCCTGGCACCTCCCCAGCACGCCCACGGGCACCAGCGAAACGCGCGGGTCCCAGCGGCTCACCAATGGTCCCTGGCACCTTCCCAGCACAGCCAGGCCCCAGCGACTTCGCCTGGTCCCAGCGACTTGCCAAATGGTCCCTGGCCCCTCCCCAAGACGGGCCCAGTGACCCCCAGGGTCCCAAATGGTCCCTAGCCCCTCCCCAGCGCAACCACGGGGCCCAGCGACCACGCTGGGTCCCAGCAGCTTTGCCAAATGGGCCCTGGCCCCTCCCCAGTGCACGCACGGGGACCAGCGACCACGCACGGGGTTCCTGCCGCTCGCCAAATTGTCCCTGGCACCTCCCCAGCATGCACACGAGGCCCAGCAACCTCGCGCAGGGTCCCAGAGGATCGCCAAATGGTCCTTAGCACCTCCACAGCGCGACACGGGGCCCAGCGACCTCGCAGGGGTCCCAGAGGCTCGCCAAATGGTCCCTAGCTCATCCCCATCACAAGACGGGCCCCACCGACTTCGCACGGTTCCCACCGCTTGCCAAATGGTCCCTGGCCCCAGCTCACATGGGCCCCAGCGACTTCGCACGTGGTCCAAGCGGCTCACCAAATGGTACCTGGCTCCTCCCCAGCACGCGCCCGGGGCCCTGCGACCACGCGCAGGGTCCCAGCAGCTCGCAAATGATCCCTGGCACATCCCCAGAGTGGGCACAGGCCCCAGCAACTTCGCGAGAGTTCCCAGCGGCTCGCTAAATGGTTCTTGGCTCTGCCCCTGCGCATGTACGGGGCCCTGCAACCACGCGCGGTGTCCCAGCGGCTCGCAAATGGTACCTTGCCCGTCCCCAGCGTGCACTTGGGGTGCCAGCAGCTCGGCACATGGTCACTGGCACCTCACCAGCGTGCGCACGGGGCCCAGCGACCCCGCGTGGGGTCCCAGCAGCTTGCCAAATGGATCCTGTCACCTCCCCATCACACGCATTGGGCCCAGCGACCCCGCACGTGGTCCCAGCGGTTCTCCAAATGGTCCCTGGTACCTCCCAAGCGCACGCACTGGGCCCAGTGACCTCGCGCGGTGTCCCAGAGGCTCGCCAAATGATCCCTGCCACATCCCCAACACGCGCACAGGGCCCAGCAACCGCGCGCGGGGTCCCAGCAACTCGCAAATGGTCCCTGGCACATCCCCAGTGCACTTACGGGCCCCAGCGACGTTGCGCGGGGTCCCAGTGTCTCGCAAAAAGTCCCTGGCACATCCCCAGTGCGCGCACGAGCCCCAGCGACTTCGCGCGGGGTCCCAGCAGCTTGCCAAATAGACCCTGGCCACTCCCCAGCACACGCACGGGGCCCAGCGACCCCACGCGGGGTCCGAGTGGCTGGACAAATGGTCCCTGTCACCTTACCAGCACGCGCACGGGGCCTAGCGACCCCGCGCAGGGTTCCAGCGGCATGCCAAAAGATCCCTGGCACCTCCCCAGCGCGCGCACAGGCCCCAGCTACCAGGCGTAGAGTCCCAGGGCTCCCCAAAAGGTCCCTGGCACATCCCCAGCACACGCACGGGGCCCAGAGACCCAACTCGGGGTCCCAGAGGCTCGCCAAATGGTCCCTGGCCACCCCCAGCGCATGCACGGGCTCAGAGACCCAACACGGGGTCCCAGTGGCTCGTCAAATGGTGCCTGGCTCCTCCCCAGCGCGCACACAGGGCCCAGCAACCCAGCCAAGGGTCCCATCACCACAAATGGTCCCTGGCACATCTCCAGTGCACGCACAGGCCCCAGCGACTTTCTTGCGTGGTCCCAGCGGCACCAATGGTCCCTGGCTCATCCCCAGCGCGGGCACGGGACCCAGCGACCACGCACGCGGTCCCAGCGGCTAGCCAAATGGTCCCTGGCACATGCCCAGAGCGCGCACGGGGTCCAGTGACCCTGCGCGGGGTCCGAACGGCTCGCCAAATGGTCCCTGGCTCCTCCCCAGCGCATGCACGGGCCCAGCGACACCGCGTGGGGTCCCAGTGGCTCGCCAAATGGTGCCTGGCACCTCCCAAGCGCAGGGTCGCAGCGGCTCGTCAAATGGTCCATGGTACCTCCCCAGCGAACGCACAGGGCCCAGCAACCAAGCGCAGGGTCCCAGCAGCTCGCAAATGGTCCCTGGCACATCTCAAGAGTGGGAACGGGCGCCAGCAACCGCAGGGTTCCCAGCGGCTCGCCAAATGGTACCTGGCTCCGCCCCCTGCGCACGCTCTGGGGCCCAGCGACCACGCTGGGTCCCAGCAGCTAGCCAAATTGTCCCTGGTACCTGCCCAGCACACGCACCCAGCCCAGCGACCCCGCGCGAGGCCCAGAGGCTCGCCAAATAGACCCTGGCCACTCCCCAGCACACGCACGGGGCCTAGCGACCCCGCGCATGGTTCCAGCGGCATGCCAAAAGATCCCTGGCACCTCCCCTAGCGGCACAGGGCCCCAGCCACCAGGCGTAGAGTCCCAGGGCTCACCAAAAGGTCCCTGGCACATCCCCAGCACACGCACGGGGCCCAGAGACCCAA
>JAHFZB010000808.1:12500-22500 GCA_036884735.1 Huso huso
CCGGTAGCTACGATATGGAGTCTTTTCCATCCACCTCCGGTTGCTTCATTCCGAGGTGCATGCAATTTATATATATATATACATATATATATAAATTTGTTGGTACCCTTACAGCTCATTGAAATAATGCTTCATTCCTCCTGAAAAGTGATGAAATTAATGGCCATTTTTACAATATTTTTCTGTATGCATTCTTTTCTGTTCATAGAATACTGAAAGAAGCTGTGAAAGAGATGAATTTTTGCTTATTTTTTGGAAACATAGTCCAAAATGGCCTGAACATTTGTTGGTACCCCTTAGAAAAGATAATAAAGAACTGTTAACAGTGATTTTTCAACGTTAATTCACGTTTCTTTAATTTAGTATCCCACATGTCAGACATCTTTAAAGGAGACAGCCTATTTAAAATGGAGAAAACTAGTCACTGTGTTTTGTTTGGTATCATGTGTGCTCCTAACATGAACAAAACCAAAGAAAAAAAGGAGAGAGTTGTCTGAGGAGATATATAAATAAAATAATAGACAAGCATATATATATATATATATATACAAGACCATCTCCAAGCAGCTTGATGTTCCTGTGACAAACAGTTGCAAATATTATTAAGGAGTTTAAGGTCCATGGAACTGTAATAATCCTCCTGGGCATGGCCGCAAGGAAAATATATATATAGATTGAACAGAAGGATATATTTGAATGGTAGAAAAAGAACCAAGGATAACTGCCAAAGAGGCAAAACCTGAACTCCATGGTGAAGGTTTTTTGTATGATCGCACCAGCAGTTTTACTGACACCGTTGACTTTTTGAGCAAAGGTGGGCCGCGGATGGAAGAAGACCCAGGAGGACTGAACTGGTTTGTAACAGAAAAAACAAAAAAGCCAGACTGGAATTTGCTAAAATGCATTTGACAAGCCACCCTTCAGACATGGGAGAATGTCCTTTGGACAGATGAGTCAAAACTGGAACTTTTTGGCAACCATCCATCAGCTCCTATGTTCACAAAAAAAAAAAAAAAAAAAAAGAAAAGAACACCATACCTACAGTGAAACATGGAGGATATATATATGTTTATATATATATATTTATATGCTCCTTGCACAGGGGCCCCTTGCCTTGAATCTGTGCAGGGCACAATGAAATCTCAAGACTATCAAGGCATTCTGGAGCGAAATGTACTGCCCAGTGTCAGAAATATATATATATATATATATAGGTCATGGAAATATCCAACATATAATGACCCAAAACACACAGCTAAAAGCACCCAAGAATGGATAAGAACAAACCATTGGACTGGCCAGTAACAATATTTTTTGTATGAGCATTCTTTTCTGTTGAGACTACTGAACATCTATGAAAAGAGCTGAAACTTAGGTCAGTCTGGAGAATTAGTCCCATCAAACCTGAACCTGGAGCAGTTTGCTCAGGAAACTGGGCCAAGAAACTGTTAACAGGTGCAGAAGTCTAATTCACGAGCGACAGAAAACAGTTTGATTGCAGTGATGTTAAAGGAAAGGTTGTGCAACAAAATATTAGGTTAGCGGTCCCAGTTTTGTCCATGAAATTTTCATTTGTTTTATTAAAATATTATGTTGAATAAAAAAGAAAAAAAGCAAAGTATGATTTATATTCAATATGGAATAAACAATGGTGGATATATATTATATTTATATATTTATAAGTTATTTCAGAGAAATGATATGGAGTCTTCGTTTTTTGTGGGGATATGGACAAATTTCCATCCACCTCCGTTATTTTATTCCGAGGTATATATATATATATATATATATATATATATATATATATATATATATATATATATATATATATATATTTGCATGCCCCGGTAGCTAAATGTTTAGTTACGGCTCTGGGCAAAACCAAAGCCCATGGCCAGTATACAATATTTTTCTGTATGCATTCTTTCTGTTGAGCACTACTGACACCGTTGAAACGGTGAGTCTTAGGTCGCCCGCGGATACATTAGTCCAATCAATGCGTCTGAACCTGGTGTGTAATCCCAAGGTAACTGCTCACTGTTAACACGTTTTAAGACGTTAATTCACGTTTTAAGTAATACAGTGTCCCTTCAGACATGTTAAAGGAGAGATTCGGAAATAACATTCAAAACTATGCGCGAGTAAATACCATCCTAACTCCTAACATCCAAAAAAAAAAAAAAAAAAAAAAAAAATAACACACATAATAATATATATATATATATATATATATATATATATATATATATATATATATATATATATGCATGCCCGGTAGCTATGATATGGAGTCTTGCATGCCCCGGTAGCTACGATATGGAGTCTTTCCATCCACCTCCGTTGTTTATTCGAGGTGCATGCAATTTATATATATATATATATAATATATTTGCATGCCCCGGTAGCTAAATGCTTAGTTACGGCTCTGGGCAAAACCAAAGCCCATGGCCAGTATACAATATTTTTCTGTGTGCATTCTTTTCTGTTGAGCACTACTGACACCGTTGAAACGTGAGTCTTAGGTGTCCTGCGGATACATTAGTCCAATCAATGCGTCTGAACCTGGTGTGTAATCCCAAGGTAACTGCACACTGTTAACACGTTTTAAGACGTTAATTAACTTTTTAAGTAATACAGTGTCCCCTTCAGACATGTTAAAGGAGAGATTCGGAAATAACATTGAAAACTATGCGCGAGTAAATACCATCCTAACTCCTAACATCCAAAAAAAAAAAAAAAAAAAAAAAAAAAAAAGAACAATAATAATAAGAATAATATATACAGTACTGTGCAAAAGTTTTAGGCAGGTGTGAAAAAATGCTGTAAAGTAAGAATGCTTTCAAAAATAGACATGTTAATAGATTATATTTATCAATTAACTAAATGCAAAGTGAGTGAACAGAAGAAAAATCGAAATCAGATCCATATTTGGTGTGACCACCCTTTGCCTTCAAAACAGCATCAATTCTTCTAGGTACACTTGCAAAAAGTCAGGGATTTTGTAGGCATATAGTCAGGTGTATGATTAAACAATTATACCAAACAGGTGCTAATGATCATCAATTCAATATGTAGGTTGAAACACAATCATTAACTGAAACAGAAACAGCTGTGTAGGAGGAATAAAACTGGGTGAGGAACAGCCAAACTCAGCTAACAAGGTGAGGTTGCTGAAGACAGTTTACTGTCAAAAGTCATACACCATGGCAAGACTGAGCACAGCAATAAGACACAGGGTAGTTATACTGCATCAGCAAGGTCTCTCCGAGGCAGAAATTTCAAGGCAGACAGGGGTTTCCAGATGTGCTGTCCAAGCTCTTTGAAGAAGCACAAAGAAACGGGCAACGTTGAGGACCGTAGACGCAGTGGTCGGCCAAGGAAACTTACTGCAGCAGATGAAAGACACATCATGCTTACTTCCTTCGCAATCGGAAGATGTCCAGCAGTGCCATCAGCTCAGAATTGGCAGAAAACAGTGGGACCCTGGTACACCCATCTACTGTCCGGAGAAGTCTGGTCAGAAGTGGCCTTCATGGAAGACTTGCGGCCAAAAAGCCATACCTCCGACGTGGAAACAAGGCCAAGTGACTCAACTATGCACGAAAACACAGGAACTGGGGTGCAGAAAATGGCAGCAGGTGCTCTGGACTGATGAGTCAAAATTTGAAATATTTGGCTGTAGCAGAAGGCAGTTTGTTTATACAAGGGCTGGAGAGCGGTACATAATGAGTGTCTGCAGGCAACAGTGAAGCATGGTGGAGGTTCCTTACAAGTTTGGGGCTGCATTTCTGCAAATGGAGTTGGGGATTTGGTCAGAATTAATGATCTCCTCAATGCTGAGAAGTACAGGCAGATACTTATCCATCATGCAATACCATCAGGGAGGCATCTGATTGGCCCCAAATTTATTCTGCAGCATGACAACGACCCCAAACATACAGCAAAAAAAAAGTCATTAAGAACTATCTTCAGCGTAAAGAAGAACAAGGAGTCCTGAAGTGATGGTATGGCCCCACAGAGCCCTGATCTCAACATCATCGAGTCTGTCTGGGATTACATGAAGAGAGAGAAGCAACTGAGGCTGCCTAAATCCACAGAAGAACTGTGGTTAGTTCTCCAAGATGTTTGGGCCAACCTACCTGCCGAGTTCCTTCAAAAACTGTGTGCAAGTGTACCTAGAAGAATTGATGCTGTTTTGAAGGCAAAGGGTGGTCACACCAAATATTGATTTGATGTAGATTTTTCTTCTGTTCACTCACTTTGCATTTTATTAATTGATAAATATAAACTATTAACATGTCTATTATTGAAAGCATTCTTACTTTACAGCATTTTTTCACACCTGCCTAAAACTTTTGCACAGTACTGTATATATATATATATATATATATATATATATATATATATATATATATATAATTGCATGCCCCGGTAGCTATGATATGGAGTCTTGCATGCCCCGGTAGCTACGATATGGAGTCTTTCCATCCACCTTGTTTATATATATATATATATATATATATATATATATATATATATATATATATATATATATATATATATATATATTTGCATGCCCCGTAGCTAAATGTTTAGTTACGGCTCTGGGCAAAACCAAAGCCCATGGCCAGTATACAATATTTTTCTGTATGCATTCTTTTCTGTTGAGCACTACTGACACCGTTGAAACGGTGAGTCTTAGGTCGCCTGCGGATACATTAACCAATCAATGCGTCTGAACCTGGTGTGTAATCCCAAGGTAACTGCTCACTGTTAACACGTTTTAAGACGTTAATTCACGTTTTAAGTAATACAGTGTCCCCTTCAGACATGTTAAAGGAGAGATTCGGAAATAACATTCAAAACTATGCGCGAGTAAATACCATCCTAACTCCTAACATCCAAAAAAAAAAAAAAAAAAAAAAAAATAACAATAATAATATATATATATATATATATATATATATATATATATATATATATATATATATATATATATATTGTAATAAAGTCATTCAAGGGCACTATATAAGCTTGAGGATGGAAAGAGCTTTATGCCCTGTGAATGCACTGTACAACCACTAGAGGTCTTGGCTTGATGGCCCAGTTAATTGATTTATTGTTGGCAGCTGGACTTAATGACAAGCCCTTTAAAAGGGAGAGGTTCAACCCGTCTAAGGGAGGTGGATGGAAGAAGGGCACATGTGTGTGATCTGGAGAGGAAAACAAAAGATCACAAAAACGTTGTTAAAGAAATTAAGTTTAATATTTGTTTTTGTTACGGGTAACAGATAGCTGTCCCGTGGTTAGACAGGGCCTCCTTATAAAGGTTAAGTTAGCACTCCTTGCCGGAGTTAGGCTTTTGTTTTGTTTGTTTGTTTGGTAAGAGTGAATTAAAATAAATAAATAAAGAACACCAAGAGTGTTGTTGAACGGCAACTCGAGTCTCCTACCTGTGGTTTACTAGTCCTTGGGGTCACGCCATCACAACTGGTGTCAGAAGTGGATGTGAACGCCCTACAGGTGTGGAGGACTAGTTAAAAAAAAAAAAAAAAAAAAAAAAAATTATGGAAGACGTGGTAAAAGCACTTCTGCAAGTTATCACGGCGCAGCAGGACACCAACCGACAAATTGCTGCCCAAGTAGCTGCGCAAGAAAAAAGACACCAGGAACAGATGGCGGTGCAGCAAGCGGCTACCCTGGCATTACAGCAGCAGCAGCAACAGTTGTTGGCCCAGCTGGTAAGAGCACAGGAGGAGCGTCAAGACATGACACAACAACTACCTGCAGCTGAGGGTGGCCGACCCTTGAGCAACCCCATAAGACCCAGTCACCTGTTGTCCAAAATGACCCAGCAAGATGATGTGGAAGCGTACCTTCTGGCATTTGAAAGGATCGCTGCCAGAGAAGGTTGGCCAAAAACCCAATGGGCTGGAAGTCTGGCACCATTTCTGATTGGTGATGCTCAGAAAGCGTACTTTGACTTGGGCACCCCCGCTGGTGAGGATTACGACCAACTCAAGGCAGAGATTTTGGCGAGGGCAGGAGTGACAACTGCCGTCAGAGCACAGCGGTTCCATGCGTGGACCTATAACCAGGAGCGAGCCTCCCGCTCGCAAATGTTTGATTTGGTACATTTGGCCAAGCACTGGTTACAGCCGGATGTTAACTCAGCTAGCAGGGTTGTGGAAATCCTTGTAATGGACCGGTTTTTAAGAGCCTTACCCGGGTCCCTCAAGAAGTGGGTAGGACAAGGTGACCCATCCTCCCTTGATGACTTTGTGGCCTTGGTGGAGCGACAGATCGCCTCAGAGGAACTGGCACGAACCCCATCAACAACGTCCCCCAGGAGCAATTGGCAGACACCTCCTCTGAAACAGCGCCCCGGCCAGAACTCTGGTCAGATCGAACTGAGGGGAGGGGTTGCTGAAGAGCGGTTGAGAACCGTGAAGGGACTGGGGGAAAGAGGGGTGATGCAAGGTTTGAATAGTGGTCAAAATGTGAACCAGTACCAGAATTATAAGTGTTATCGTTGCAATGAGTATGGCCATATTGCAGTACAGTGCCCAAATGAACAGACACCTATGGAATGCAATGTGTTGGATTATGAGTATTGTGGGGTAACCAGTGTTGTGGGTGCTGCTATAGGAGGTCATCAGTTCATGCTCCCTGTGAGTGTAAATGGGAAACCAGCCCAGGCTCTTGCAGATTCAGGCAGTGCTATTACCCTTATTGCACAAAAATTTGTGAAGTGCAGCCAATTGGATCAGGGTCTCAGGACTGGTATCACTTGTATCCATGGCGATACTAATTTCTATCCTACCTGTCAGGTGAATCTGAGCTTTAATGGGGTTGAAAGTAGTGTCCGAGTGGGGGTCTTACCAAAGCTCCCACACGAGGTGATATTGGGCAGAGATTACCCAGGTTTTCATAACTTGCTTCAAGTACAGGGGAAATTGGCACCCCCTGCTGACCAAAGGAAAGTTGGTGAAATTGAGCCAACAGAGTGTCTGGAGCAATTGTTTCCATTTACAGACTCTGACTTGTTTGTAGATAATGTTAAAGTCAGAAAAACTCGGAAGGAGAAAAGGGCTTCCAAGAGTGAATGGAGAGCTCTGGCTACAATTCAGGAAAGTGTACTCATAGGGGAGAGTTCAAAAAGGGTTGGAAAAGGGGTGAGTACTCAGTGTAGCTATCAGGAGATAATAGATGAAACAGGTAGTACACACATTACCATGGGAGAACCAGAACAGGCTGTATTAGAAGAGTGGAGGGTGCCAGACTCGCAGTTCGGAAGGGAACAGGCAAATGACCCAGCTCTGGTCAATGCCTGGAAAAATGTAGTTGAGGTAAATGGGGTATCAATAGAGGGAAAAACCAAAGGGGATAGTGATTGTTTTATTGTCAAGAATGACCTGTTGTACAGGGTAACGTGCATTGGGGGGAGGTGGTAGAACAACTCCTGGTGCCAGTCTGCTATAGGAAAGTGGTGTTACGCCTGGCACATAGTCACCTATTTGGAGCACATTTGGGAATTGAAAAAAAACCACACAGCGTATTCTTAAAAGGTTCTTTTTGGACAGGTGTGTATAAGGAAGTGGAAAGTACTGTAATGGCTGTCCCGACTGCCAAAGGGCCAGTCCCCGCAGTAAATTCAGAGCCCCCCCTAGTGCCGCTTCCCATTATAGATGTACCTTCGAGCGCATTGCTGCAGACCTGGTCGGACCATTACCACGATCAGCCCGGGGCCATGAGCATGTGCTGGTAATACTAGATTATGCCACCAGGTATCCAGAAGCAATTCCCCTGAGGAACACTGCATCTAAAACCATTGCTAAAGAGTTGGTGCAGGTGTTCTCTCGTGTTGGTATCCCTAAAGAGATCTTAACTGACCAGGGTACCCCGTTTGTCTCCAATTTAATGAAGGAGCTGTGTGCCCTCTTAAAGATCACCCCAATAAGAACCTCGGTTTATCATCCCCAAACCGATGGTTTAGTAGAAAGATTTAATAAAACATTAAAAAGTATGCTCAAGAAGGTTATCGCTAAAGACGGGAAGGACTGGGATCTACTGTTGCCGTATTTAATGTTTGCCATAAGGGAGGTCCCTCAGTCGTCCACGGGTTTTTCTCCTTTGAATTGTTGTATGGGAGACAACCCGTGGTATACTGGATATCGCTAAAGAGATCTGGGAGGGACAAACCAATACAGGGAAATCAATAGTCGAACATGTGATAGAGATGGGTAATCGAATCGAGAAGATCACCCCCATAGTTAGAGAACATTTAGAAAAAGCACAAGCAGCACAGTCCCGGACTTATAACCAAGCAGCACAGGTCAGAGTGTTTGAACCCGGGGATAGGGTTTTGGTTTTAGTTCCCTCCTCACAATGTAAATTATTTGCACGGTGGCAAGGTCCTTACGAGGTAATTGAGGCAGTGGGGCCCGTAAATTATAAGGTTAACCAGCCGGACCGAAAAAAGAAAGAGCAGATTTATCATATAAATCTGTTAAAGCCCTGGAAAGATAGGGAGACAGTACTTGCTGGAGAGGAGGGAGAGACTGAGGAAGTTAAGCCCACAACTTCTAAAGTCAACATCGGCTCAACCCTAGACACAGCCCAATGCCAAGAAGTCAGGGAGATGGTTGAAAGAAATCTCGATATATTTTCAGCATTACCAGGGAGAACAAACATAATTAAACATAATATTATAACTGAACCTGGGGTTAAAGTAAAGTTACGACCCTATCGAGTCCCCGAGGCCAAAAGAGCAGAGATAAAAGCGGAGGTAGAGAAGATGCTCCAATTAGGGGTGATTGAGGAATCTAGCAGTGATTGGACTAGTCCAATAGTATTGGTGCCAAAGCCCAACGGTACTTGGCGGTTTTGCAGTGATTTCCGTGAGGTTGAATGAAGTTTCAAAATTTGACGCCACCCTATGCCTAGGGTAGACGAATTAATTGAGAAGCTAGGAAAGGCCAAATTTGTCTACCTTGGACCTCACCAAGGGTTATTGGCAAATACCCCTAACTGAGAGTGCCAAGGAAAAGACAGCTTTTGTTACTCCATCAGGCTTATACCAGTATAAGGTAATGCCATTTGGGCTGCATGGTGCACCGGCTACTTTCCAGAGCCTCATGGATAAGATCTTGAAACCTCATGCTAATTATGCAGCAGCCTATTTAGATGATATAGTGATTTCTAGTGAAACCTGGGAAGGGCATTTACAAAGGGTGGAAGCTGTCTTGGGTGGTCTCAGGACAGCCGGATTAACTGCAAACCCTGAGAAATGTCATGTGGGTCTAACAGAGGCTCACTATTTGGGTTATGTGGTAGGGAATGGTCTCGTAAAGCCCCAACTGAACAAAGTAGAGGCCATTAAGAACTGGCCTCGACCTGTTAATAAGAAGCAGGTTCGAGCCTTTCTAGGTATCGTGGGGTACTATAGGAGGTTTGTTCCAAATTTTGCCACGCTAGCTACGCCTCTGACAGAGTTAACCCACAGTAGGAGTCCAAACATGGTGAGATGGACAGATCAGGCAGAGGGAGGCGTTCAAGACCTTGGCAGAGATTCTCTGCAAGGACCCAATATTAGTTGTGCCTGACTTTAAACAGCGCTTTATCCTTCAGACTGATGCCTCCGAGGTTGGTATTGGTGCAGTGTTGTCGCAGCAGGTAGACGGGGAAGAGCACCCTGTCTTGTATCTGAGTAGAAAGCTGCTTCCCAGAGAGCGTAATACGGCGATTGTTGAGAAAGAGTGCCTGGCGATAAAGTGGGCCATAGAGTCCCTTAGATACTATCTTTTTGGGTAGAGAGTTCACCCCGTTACCGACCACGCACCCCTAAAATGGATGAAAACAAATAAGGAGAAAACTCCAGAGTTACCAGGTGGTTTTTGTCCTTACAGCCTTATAGGTTCTCAATTGAACATCGCAGTGGGAAGCGGAATGGTAATGCAGATGGTTTGTCACGGGTCCACTGTTTTTCAGACAGTTACGC
>JAHFZB010000809.1:0-26000 GCA_036884735.1 Huso huso
ACCTAGCGTGCGGTCGCTGGAGCCCCTGTGCTCCCTGGGGATGTGCCAGGAATCATTTGGCGAGCCGCTGGGACACCACGCTATGTCGCTGGGGCGCCTGTGCGTCTCTGGTGAGATGCCAGGGACAGTTTGGCAAGCTGCTTGGACCACATGCAAAGTCGCTGGAGTTCATGCGCGCTCTGGGGATGTGACAGGGACCTTTTGGCGAGACGCTGGGTCCCCGCACGCGAAGCCCTGCGGCCGTGCGCGCGCTCCGGGATGTGCCAGGTAACATTTTGAGCTGCTGGGACCCGCCAGGAAGTCGCTGGGGCCCATGCGCCGGCTGGGATGTGCCAGGGACCATTTGGGAAGCCGCTTGGACCCTGCGTGAGGTCGCTGGAGAACGTGCATTCGCTGGGGATGTGCCAGGGACCATTTGGGAAGCCGCTGGGACCCCGTGCGAAGTCGCTGGGCCCCGTGCGCGTGCTGGGGAGGGGCCAGGGACCATTCGGGAAGCCGCTGGGACCCCGTGCGAAGTCGCTGGGCTCTGTGCGCGTGCTGGGGAGGAGCCAGGTACCGTTTGGCGAACCGCTAGCACCCAACGCGGGGTCGCTGGGCCCGGTGTGCGTGCTGGGGAGGTGCAAGGGACCGTTTGGCGAGGCGCTGGGACCCCGCGCGGGGTAGCTGGGGCCTGTCGACGAGGCCCGTGCGCGTGCTCGGGAGGTGCCAGGGACCGTTTGGGAAGCCGCTGGGACCCCGCGCAGGGTCGCTGGGCACTGTGTGTGCGCTGGAGAGGTGCCAGGGACAATTTGATAAGCTGCCCGGACCCCGAGCGGGTTCGCTGGGGCCCTTTAGCCCACTGGGGAGGTGCCAGGGACAATTTGCCGATCCGCTGGGCCTTATGCGTGTGGTCGCTGGTGCCCGTGCGCGTGCTGGGGAGGTGCCAGGGACCATTTGGTGAACCGCTGGGACCCGACGCGGGGACGCTGGGCCTCGCGCATGCTGGGAGGTACCAGGGACCATTTGGCGATCCGCTGGGACCCCGCGGGGTCGCTGGGGCCCGTGCGCTTGCTGGGGAGGTGCCAGGGACCGTTTGGCGAGCCGCTGGGACCCCGCGCGGGTTCGCTGGGGCCCGTGCCTCTGCTGGAGAGCTGCCAGGGACCATTTGACGAGCCGCTGGGACCCGACTCGGGGTCTCTGGGCCCAGTGCGCGTGCTGGGGAGGTGCCAGGGACCGTTTGCCAATCCGCTGGGACCCCGCGTGAGGTCGCTGGCCCCAGTTCGCGCACTGGGGAGGTGCCAGGGACATTTTGGCGAGCCGCTGGGACGCCACGCGGGGTCGCTGGGGCCTCTGCGCGCTCTGAGGAGTTGCCAGGGAATATTTGGCGATCCGCTGGGACCCCACATAGGGTCGCTGGGGCCCGTGCGCTTGCTGGGGAGGTGCCAGGGACCGTTTGATGAGCCAGTGGGACCCCGAGCGGGATTGCTAGAGCCCGTGCGCGTGCTGCAGAGGCGCCAGGGACCATATGGCGAGGTGCTGGGACCCTGCACGAGGTCTGATGCACGTACGCGCGCTGGAGAGCTGCCAGGGACCATTTGGCAAGCCACGTGGAACCTGCGGTCGCTCGGCCTTGTGTGAGCTTGTGAGGTGCCAGGGAGTATTTGGCGAACCGCTGGGACCCGATTCGGGGTCGCTGGGGCCCGTGCGCGTGCTGGGCAGGTGCCAGGGACCGTTTGGCGAGCCGCTGAGACCCCGCTCATGGTCGCTGGGAGACCTGCGCGCCCTGGGGAGGTGCCAGGGAGCATTTGGCGAGCTTCTGGGACCACGCGCGGGGTCTCTGGGGCCAGTGTGCGTGCTGGGGAGGTGCCAGGGATCATTTGGCGAGCCGCTGGGATCCCGCTCGTGGTCGCTGGGAGACGTCCGCGCCCTGGGGAGAGCCAGGGACCATTTGGCGAGCAGCTGGGACCCCGCGCGGCGTCGCTGGGCAACGTGAGCGCGCTGGGGAGGTACCAGGGACCATTTGGCGATCCGCTGCGACCCCACGCATGGTCGCTGGGGCCCGTGCGCGTGCTCGGGAGGTGCCAGGTACCGTTTGGGAAGCCGCTAGCACCCCACGCGGTGTCGCTGGCGCCCGTGCGCATGCTGGTGAGGTGCCAGTGACCATTTGGCGAACCGCTAGGACCCAACGCGGGGTCGTTGGCACCGGTGTGCGTGCTGGGGAGGTGAAAGGGACCGTTTGGCGAGGCGCTGGGACCCCGCGCGGGGTAGCTGGGGCCTGTCGACGAGGCCCGTGCGCGTGCTCGGGAGGTGCCAGGGACCGTTTGGGACGCCGCTGGGACCCCGCGCAGGGTCGCTGGGGCCCGTGCGCTTGCTGAGGAAGTGCCAGGGACCATTTGGGAAGCCGCTTGGACCCCGTGCGAAGTCGCTGGGCCCCGTGCGCGTGCTGGGGAGGGGCCAGGGACCATTCGGGAAGCCGCTGGGACCCCGTGCGAAGTCGCTGGGCTCTGTGCGCGTGCTGGGGAGGAGCCAGGGACCATTTGGGAAGCCGCTTGGACCCTGCGTGAGGTCGCTGGAGAACGTGCATTCGCTGGGGAGGTGCCAGGGACCGTTTGGCGAGCCACTGGGACCCCGCTGGGGGTCGCTGGGCCCATTCGCGCTCTGGGGAGGTAACAGGGACCATTTGGTGATCCGTGGGACCCACGTTGATTGCTGGGGCCCGTGCGCGTGCTGGGGTGATGCCAGGGAGCATTTTGCGAGCCGCTGGGAACCCGAGCGGGGTTGCTGAGTCCAGTGTGCGCTCTGGGGAGGTGCTAAGGAAAGATTGGCAAGGCGCTTCGACCACGCGCGATGTCTCTGGGGCCCTTTGCAAACGCTGGGGTGGTGTCAGGGACCATTTGTCGAGCTGCTGGGACCCCGCGCGTGGTTCCTGGGCCCTATGCGCTGAAGGGTAGGAGCCAGGGACCATTTGCCGATCTGCTGGGACCCTGCACGAGGTCGCTGGCGCCCGTGCGCATGCTGGTGAGGTGCCAGGGACCATTTGGCGATCCGCTGGGACCCCACGCAGGGTCGCTGGGGCCCGTGCGCGTGCTCGGGAGGTGCCAGGTACCGTTTGGGAAGCCGCTAGCACCCCGCGCGGGGTCGCTGGTGCACGTACGCGCGCTGGAGAGCTGCCAGTGACCATTTGGCGAACCGCTGGGACCCGACTCGGGGTCGCTGGGCCCAGTGCGCGTGCTGGGGAGGTGCCTGGGACCATTTGCCAATCCGCTGGGACCCCGCGTGTGGTCGCTGGCCCCAGTTCGCGCACTGGGGAGGTGCCAGGGACATTTTGGCGAGCCGCTGGGACGCCACGCGGGGTCGCTGGGGCATCTGCGCGCGCTCTGGGAGTTGCCAGGGAACATTTGGCGATCCGCTGGGACCCCACACAGGGACGCTGGGGCCCGTGCGCTTGCTGGGGAGGTGCCAGGGACCGTTTGGTGAGCCACTGGGACCCGGAGCGGGATTGCTGGAGCCCGTGCGCGTGCTGCAGAGGCGCCAGGGACCATATGGCGAGGTGCTGGGACCCTGCACGAGGTCGCTGATGCACCTACGCACGCTGGAGAGCTGCCAGGGACCATTTGGCAAGCCGCGTGGAACCTGCGCGGTCGCTGGGGCCTGTACGTGCGCTGGTGAGGTGCCAGGGAGTATTTGGCGAACCGCTGGGACCCGACTCGGGGTCGCTGGGGCCCGTGCGCGTGCTGGGCAGGTGGCAGGGACCGTTTGGCGAGCCGCTGAGACCCCGCTCATGGTCGCTGGGAGACCTCGCGCCCTGGGAGGTGCCAGGAGCATTTGGCGAAGCTTCTGGGACCACGCGCTTGGGTCTCTGGGGCCAGTGTGCGTGCTGGGGAGGTGCCAGGGACCATTTGGCGAACCGCTGGGGCACCATGCGATGTCGCTGGGGCACTTGCGCGTGCTGCAGAGGCCCAGGGACCATATGGCGAGGTGCTGGGACCCTGCACGAGGTCGCTGATGCCCGTACGCACGCTGGAGAGCCCAGGGACCATTTGGCAAGGCTGGCAGGAACCCGCGCGGTCGCTGGGGCCTGTCGTCGTGCTGGTGAGGTGCCAAGGAGTATTTGGCGAACAGCTGGGACCCGGCTTCGGGGTCGCTAAATGGGGTGCGCGCGTGCTGGGCAGGTGGCAGGGACCGCTGGCGAGCAGAGACCCGCGCTCATGGTCGCTGGGAGACCTGCGCGCCCCGGGGAGGTGCCAGGGATCATTTGGCGAGCCGCTGGGACCCCGCTACGTGGTCGCTGGGAGACGTCCGCGCCCTGGGGGCTCAGGGACCATTTGGCGAACCGCTGGGCACTATGCGATGTCGCTGGGGCTCTTCTTGGCGCTGCTGCTGAGGTGCCAGGGACAGTTTGGCAAGCCGCTTGGACAACGTGGTAAGTCGCTGGGGTTTGTCTTTGCGCCTGGGTAGGTGCCAGGGAACATTTGGTGTGACGCTGGGACCCTGATCGGGTCACTGGGGCCGATTGAAGTCACTGGGGCCCGTCTGCGCGTGCTGTGGATGTGCCAGGGACCATTTGCGAAGCCGCTGGGACCCCGCCTTGTCGCTGGGGCCCATGCGCCCCAGCTAAGGGATGTGCCAGGAGCATTTGGCGAGCCTCTGGGACCACGCTTGGGGTCGCTGGGGCCCGTCTTACGCGTGCTGGGAGGTGCCAGGGACCATTTGGCGAGCCTCTGGGACCCCACGCGGGGTCGCTGGAGCCCCCACGTGCTCGGGAGGTGCCAGGTACCATTTGGCCGCCAGCTTTTCGCGCTGGGTCGCTGGCGCCCAGCGCATGCTGGTGAGGTGCCAGTGACCATTTGGCGAACGGCTTGGACCCAACGGGGTCGCTGGGCCCGTGTGCGTGCTGGGGAGGTGCAAGGGAACGTTTGGTGAGCGCTGGGACCCGCGCGGGGTCGTTGGGGTCCGTTGGCGATGTTCGAGGGCCAGGGTACAGTTTGGGAAGCCGCTATAGGACCCCTCGCGAGGTCGCTGGCGCCCGGCGCATGCTGTTGAGGTGCCAGTGACCATTTGGGAAACCGCTAGGACCAACGCGGGGTCGCTGGAGCCCGGTGTGCGTGCTGGGGAGGTGCAAAGGGAACGTTTACAGGCGCTGGGACCCCGCCGGGGTAGCTGGGGCCTGTCGACGCAGGCCGCTAGCGCTGCTGGGAGTGCCAGGGACCGTTTTGGGAAGCTGCTGGGACCCCCCGCGTCGCTGGGCCTGTGTGTGCGCTGGAGAGGTGCCAGGGACAATTTGATAAGCCGCTTGGAACCCTGGGGGTCATGGGGAGGGCCGTGCGCCCACTGGTGAGGTGCCAGGACACTTGCCGATCCGCTGGGACCCCGCTGACCTCATGGTGGTCGCTTCGGCCCGTGCATCTGGTGGTGCCAGGGACCATTTGGTGAACCCGCTGGGACCCGGCGCTGGGACGCTGGGCCCCGGGCAAGTGCTGGGGAGGTATCAGGGACCATTTGGCGATCCGCTGGGACCCCACGCCAGGGTCGCTGGGGCCAGCGCTTGCTGGGGGGGGATGCCAGGAGCATTTGGCGAACCGCTGACCCAACGGGGGTCGCTGGGCCCGGTGTGCGTGCTGGGGAGGTGAAAGGGGACCGTTTGGCGAGCCGCTGGGAACCCGAGCGAGGGTTGCCTGGGCCCCGCTTGCATGAAGGGTGGTAAGGGGTGCCAGGGACTGTTTGCCGACATTTGGGACCCTGCCCTGTCTCTGGGGACCTGCACGCCCTGGGGCTGGTGCCAGGACCATTTGTCGAGCCAGCTGGGACCCCGCTAGCGGGTTCCTGGGGCCATCATCGTGAGGGGAGGAGCCAGGGACCATTTGGGAAGCTACTGGGACCCTGCGAGGGTCGCTGGCGCCCCTGTGCGCCCTGGGAGGTGCCAGGGACCATTTGGCGATCCCTGGGACCCCATGCAGGGTCGCTGGGGCCGTTGTGCGTGCTCGGGAGGTGCCAGGGACAGTTTGGCGGCCAGCTGGGACCCGCGCTGGTCGCTGGGGCCTGTCACCTTGCCCTGGGAGCTGCCAGTGACCATTTGGGAGGTGCTGGGACCCTTGGGAGGGTAAACTGGGGCTGATCCCGCCACTGGGGAGGTGCAAGGGACCATTTGGCAAAGCCAGGCGTTTGGGAAGCTGGACCCCTGGACCCCGCGCTGGAAGAGGTGCCTGTCGGCGAGCGCTGGGACCCGCGCGTCTCGCTGGGGCCTACTGGGAGGTGCCAGGGACCGTTTGGGGAAGCCGCTGGGGACCCGCGCATGGTCGGGTCGCTGGCCTGTACCCCTCTGCTGGAGGTGCCAGGGACCATTTGGCGAGCCGCTGGGACCCTGCGCGGTCGCTGGGGCCCGTCTTGGCGCCCTGGGGAGGTGCCAGGGACCATTTGGCGAACCGCTGGGACCCCATGCGGGGTCGCTGGGGCCCAGTTTGCTGGGAGGTGCCAGGGACCATTTGGCAGCCACTGGGACCCCACGGTAGGTCGCTGGGGTTTGATACCAATCTTGCTGGGAGGTGCCAGGGACCATTTGGTGGAGCCACTGGGACCCTGCGGGATTGATTGAGTCCACGGCCTGTCTTGCAGCTGGTGGTGCCAGGGACCATTATCGAGGTGCTGGGACCCAGGGTCGCTGATGCTGGCCTACCCATCTTTGGAGAGCTGCCAGGGACCATTTGGCAAGCGCTGGGACCCGCGCGGTCGCTGGGGCCCGTCTGCGTGCTGGGGAGGTGCCAGGACCATTTGGCGAACCTCTGGGGACCCGCAAGGTCGCTGGGGCCGAGCTCGAGCCTGGGGAGGTGCCAGGGACCGTTTGGAAGCCATGGGGCCCCCACACAGGGACGCTGGGGCCCCGCTGCTGGGGAGGTGCCAGGAACATTTGGCTGATCAAGCTGGGACCCCACAGGGGCTGGGGCCGACCTCGCTTTGGGGAGGTGCCAGGGACCGTTTGGCGGGCCGCTGGGACCCCCGCGCTCATGGTCTCCTGGAGACCTGTGCGCCCTGGGGAGGTGCCAGGGATCATTTGTGAGCCGCTGGGACCCCGCAGCGGGTCGCTGGGGCCAGTGCGCGCCCTGGGGGGGGGGAGGTGCCAGGGATCATTTGGCGAGCCGCTGGGACCCCGCGCGATGTTGCTGGGGACCTTGCGCGTGCTGGGGGAGGTGCCAGGGACCATTTGGCAAACCGCTGGGGCCCATCGTGGGATGTTGCTGGGCCCTTGCGGCGTGCTGGGTGCCAGGGACCGTTTGGCAAACCGCTTGGGACCACGTGGTAAGCTGGGGTTTGTGCGCCTGGGTAGGTGCCAGGGAACATTTGATGTGATCGCTGGGACCCCTGATCAAGTCACTGGGCCCGATTGACGCGCCCCACTGTGGATGTGCCAGGGACCATTGGAGCTAGCTGGGACCCAGCAGGGTCGCTGGGGCCCATCGCGGCGCCTGGGGATGTGCCAGGGAGCATTTGGCGAGCCTCTGGGACCACGCTCCTTCTCTGGGGCCCATAGCCCTTGCTGGGGAGGTGCCAGGGAGCATTTGGTGAGCAGCTGGGACTCGCGGTCGTTAGGGGCCAACGTGAGCGGGGGGAGGTGCCAGGTCCGTTCTGGAAGCCCTTTGCTTTCCCGCGCGGGGTCGCTGGCGCCCGATCTCGGATGCTGGTGAGGTGCCAGTGACCATTTGGGAAGCCCCGCTAGGACCGAACGGGGTCGCTGGGCCGGTGTCGTGGGAGGTGCAAGAACGTTTTGTAGGCTGGGAACCCGGGGGTCGTTGGGCCGCCCGTGGCGTGCGTTCTGGGGAGGTGCCAGGACCGTTTGGGAAGCCCTGCTTGCACCCTGCGCAGGTCGCTGGCGCCGATCTTTCGGGGAGGTGCCATGCTGGTTAGGTGACAGTGACCATTTGGCCCTGAACCAAGCTAGGACCTCTGGGACAACTGGGCCGCTGGGGCCGGTGTGCACATGCTGGGGAGGTGCAAGGGAACATTTGGCGGCGCTGGGACCCTGCGCGGCAGCTAGGCCCCGTGGGGCCTGTCGACCAGGCCCGTTTGGCGCTAACTCGGGAGGTGCCAGGGACCGTTGGGAAGCCATTGGGACCCACGCAGGGGTCGCTGGGCCCTGTGTATCTTGCTGGAGATGTGCCAGGACAATTTGATAAGCCGCCGGAACCCACTCGCGGGGTCGCTGGGGCCCGCGCCCCTGGTGAGGTGCCAGGGACAATTTGCCGATCCGCTGGGACCCCGCGTGTGGTCGCTGGGGCCCGTGCGCGTGCTGGCCAGGTGCCAGGACCATTTAGCGATCCGGCTGGGACCCCACGCAGGGTCGCTGGGGCCGTGCGGCTTGCTGGGGAGGTGCCAGGGACCATTTGGCGAAAGCAGCTGGGACCCCACGCGGCGTCGCTGGGCAACATGAGCGCCTTGGGAGGTACCAGGGACCATTTGGCGATCCGCTGCGACCCCGCATGGTCGCTGGGGCCCGTCTCGCTGTGCTGGGCGGGAGGTGCCAGGTACCGTTTGGGAAGCCGCTGCACCGCGCGGGTCGCTGGCGCCCGTCAGCATGCTGGTGAGGTGCCAGTGACCATTTAAGCGAACCGCTGGGACCCAACGCGGGTCGCTGGGCCCGGTGTGCGTGCTGGGGGGAAAGGGACCGCTTGGAGGCGCTTGGGACCTCTGGGACCACGTGCTTGGGGCCCTGTTGGGGGCCGTCTGCGCGTGCTCGGGAGGTGCCAGGGACCGTTTGGTAGTCGCTGGGACCCAGCCAAGAGGTCGGCAACGGCCCGGCGCTTGCTGGGGAAGTGCCAGGGACTGTTTGGCGAGCCGCTGAGACCCCGCTCATGGTCGCTGGGAGACCTGCGCGCCCTGGGGAGGTGCCAGGGAGCATTTGGCTTCATGGACCACGCTCGTGGTCGCTGGGAGACGTCCGCGCCCTGGGGAGGTGCCAGGGACCATTTGGCGAACCGCTGGGGCACCATGCAATGTCGCTGGGGCCCTTGCGCGTGCTGCTGAGGTGCCAGGGACAGTTTGGCAAGCCGCATGGACAACGTGGTAAGTCGCTGGGCTTTGTCGCACCCTGGGTAGGTGCCAGGGACCATTTGGTGTGACGCTGGGACCCTGATCGAAGTCACTGGGGCCCGATTGAAGTCACTGGGGCCCGTGCGCGTGCTGTGGATGTGCCAGGGACCCCTGCCTCCCGAGCCCGCTCCTTCTCCACCCTTGCTCCGCAGTGGTGGAACGACCTTCCTACAGATGTCAGGACTGCCCAGTCCCTGACCACATTCCGGCGCCTCCTTAAGACTCACCTCTTCAAACAGCACCTGTAGAACTCCTCTGTTGTATCCTGGGACACTATCACCCTTCATTTAAATATGCTTTATTTTGCTCTTATCTGCCCCCTATTTTACTACATTTAATCCTAGGCTTCAGAATATGTAATCTGCCAAGTGTTTAACCTGTAGTATTTTGTACTTAATCATATCCTGATGTATCTATCACTATTTAATCATATCCTGATGTAACTTTCACTATTATCTGCTGTATTATTGAATTGTGGTTTGTCACACTTGAAAAAATTATTGTATTTCTTACTCTTATTGTATGACTTGTATTGTAACACTTGAATGTATTTGTATTTGCTTATGATTGTAAGTCCCCTGGATAAGGGCGCTGCTAAGAAATAAATAATAATAATAATACAATTTGAGCCTTTGGGACCCCGCTGAAGTCGCTGGGGCCCATGCGCCGCTGGGGATGTGCCAGGGACCATTTGGGAGCCTCTGGGACCACGCTTAGTCGCTGGGGCCCGTGCGCGTGCTGGGAGGTGCCAGGGACCATTTTGGGAACTGCTGGGACCCATCGGGGACGCTTGGGCCCTGGCGTGCTGGGGAGGTATCAGGGACCATTTGGCGATCCGCTGGGACCCCGCAGGGTCGCTGGGGCCCATGCGCTTGCTGGGGAGGTGCCAGGGACCATTTGGCGAGCCAGGGACCCCGGCGCGCCGCTGAGCAACGGAGCGCTGGGGAGGTACCAGGACCATTTGGTGATCCGCTGCGACCCCACGCATGGTCGCTGGGGCCCGTCTTGCTGCGTGCTCGGGAGGTGCCAGGTACAGTTTGAGAAGTTCTTGCACCCCGCTTCGTGGTCGCTGGGAGACGTCCGCGCCCTGGGGAGGTGCCAGGGACCATTTGGCGAACCGCTGGGGCACCATGCAATGTCGCTGGGGCCCTTGCGCGTGCTGCTGAGGTGCCAGGGACAGTTTGGCAAGCCGCATGGACAACGTGGTAAGTCGCTGGGCTTTGTGCGCGCCCTGGGTAGGTGCCAGGGACCATTTGGTGTGACGCTGGGACCCTGATCGAAGTCACTGGGGCCCGATTGAAGTCACTGGGGCCCGTGCGCGTGCTGTGGATGTGCCAGGGACCATTTGCGAGCCGCTGGGGCCCATGCGCGTGCTGGGGATGTGCCAGGGAGCATTTGGCGAGCCTCTGGGACCACGCTTGGGGTCTCTGGGCCCGTCTTGCGCGCTGGGGAGGTGCCAGGGACCGTTTGGCGAGACGCTGGAACCCCACACGGTCGGTGGGCCCCGTGCGCGCTCTGGGGAGGTGCCAGGGACCATCTGGCGAGCCCTTGGACCCAGCGATGCTGGCGGTCGCTGGAGCCCCCTGTGCTCCCTGGGGATGTGCCAGGAATCATTTGGCGAGCCGCTGGGACACCACGCTATGTCGCTGGGGCGCCTGGCGCCTCTGGTGAGATGCCAGGGACAGTTTGGCAAGCTGCTTGGACCACATGCGAAGTCGCTGGAGTTAAGCGCCGCCTCTGGGGATGTGACAGGGACCTTTTGGCGAGCCGCTGGGACCCGCTTTGAAGTGCTGCCCCTGGCGCACGCTGGGGATGTGCCAGGCAACATTTGGTGAGCTGCTGGGACCCCCGACCCAGTCGCTGGGCCCCGATGCACATGATGGGAGGGCCAGGGACCATTGGGGAAGCCACTGGGACCCGTGCAAAGTCGCTGACTCCCGTCTTGGCGGCTGGCGGAGAGCCAGGGACCATTTGGGAAGCCGCTTGGACCCCGCGTGAGGTCGCTGGAGAACGTCTTTGCTGGGGAGGTGCCAGGGACCATTTGGGAAGCCGCTGGGACCCTGTGCGAAGTCGCTGGGCCCGTGGCGGCGTGCTGGGAGGGGCCAGGACCATTCGAAGCCGCTGGGACCCGATCTTGGTCGCTGGGCTCTGTGCGCGTGCTGGGAGGAGCCAGGGACCATTTGGGAAGCCGCTTGGACCCCGCGTGAGGTCGCTGGAGAACGTGCATTCGCTGGGAGGTGCCAGGGACCGTTTGGCGAGCCACTGGGACCCCACGGGGTCGCTGGGCCCGTTCGCGCTCTGGGGGAGGTAACAGGGACCATTTGGTGATCCGCTGGGACTCCGTTGATTGCTGGGGCCCGGGCGCCTGCTGGGGGGATGCCAGGAGCATTTTTATGGCCGCTGGGAACCCGAGCGGGTTGTTGAGTCCAGTGTGCTCTGGGGAGGTGCTAAGGAAAGATTGGCAAGGCGCTGGGACCACGCTTTCTCTGGGGCCTGGGAGGCACACGCTTGGGTGGTGTCAGGGACCATTTGTCGAGCCACTGGGACCATCAAGGATGTGGTCGCTGCGGCCCGTCGGCGTGCTGGGGAGGTGCCAGGGACCATTTGGTGAACCGCTGGGACCCCACGGGGGTCGCTGGGGCCCCTGGCGCTTGCTGGGGAGGTGCCAGGGACCATTGCCGATCTGCTGGGACCCTGCACGAGGTCGCTGGCGCCCGTCGCACATGCTGGTGGTGCCAGGGACCATTTGGCGATCCGCTGGGACCCCACGCGGGGTCGCTGGGGCCCGTCGCGGCGTGCTGGGGGAGGTGCCAGGTACCGTTTGGGAAGCCTCTAGCACCCCGCGGGGTCGCTGGTGCCCGTCGCGTGCTGGAGAGCTACCAGTGACCATTTGGCGAACCGCTAGGACCCAACGCGGGTCGCTGGGCCGGTGTGCGTGCTGGGGAGGTGCAAGGAACCGTTTCTGGGACCCCAGCGGGGTAGCTGGGGACTGTCGCCGAGGCCCGTCTTGTGATACGGGAGGTGCCAGGGACCATTTGGGGAAGCCGCTGGGACCCAACAGCGGGTCGCTGGGGCCCATCATGCGTCTGAGGATGTGCCAGGGAGCATTTAGCGAGCCTCTGGGACCACGCTTCAGGGTCTCTGGGGCCCGATGTGCGCGGCTCAGGGGAGGTGCCAGGGACCATTTGGTGAACCGCTGGGACCCGGCGCGGGGTCGCTGGGCCCCGTGGGCGCTGGGGAGGTGCCAGGACCGTTTGGCGAACACATAGGACCCTTGCGGGGTCGCTGGGCCCGGTGTGCGTGCTGGGGAGGTGCAAAGGACCGTTTGGCGCTGGGACCCCTGACGGGGTAGCTGGGGACTGTCAGCGAGGCCCGTCTTGGCGTGCTCGGGAGGTGCCAGGGACCGTTTGGGGAGCCGCTGGGACCCCGCGCAGGGTCGCTGGGCACTGTGTGTGCGCTGGAGAGGTGCCAGGGACAATTTGATAAGCCGCCCGGACCCCGCGCGGGGTCGCTGGGGCCCGTGCGCCCACTGGGGTGGTGCCAGGGACAATTTGCCGATCCGCTGGGACCCCGCGTGTGGTCGCTGGGGCCCGTGCGCGTGCTGGGGAGGTGCCAGGGACCATTTGGTGAACCGCTGGGACCCGACGCGGGGACGCTGGGCCCGCGGCGCGCTGCTGGGAGGTACCAGGGACCATTTGGCGATCCGCTGGGACCCCACGCAGGGTCGCTGGGGCCCCGCGCTTGCTGGGAGGTGCCAGGGACCGTTTTGGCGAGACGCTGGAACCCCACACGGTCGGTGGGGGCCGTGCGCGCCGCTCTGGGAGGTGCCAGGGACCATCTGGCGAGCTGCTCGGACCCAGCGCGCGGTCGCTGGAGCCCCTGTGCTCCCCTGGGATGTGTCAGGTACTATTTGGCGAGCGCTGGGACCCCGCGCGGGTTCCTGGGCCCGGTATGAATGGTAGGAGCCAGGGACCATTTGCCGATCTGCTGGGACCCTGCACGAGGTCGCTGGTGCCCGCGCATGCTGGTGAGGTGCCAGGGACAATTTGCCGATCCGCTGGGACCCAACGCGGGGTCGCTGGGCCCGGTGTGCGTGCTGGGGAGGTACCAGGGACCATTTGGCGATCCGCTGCGACCCCCGCGCATGGTCGCTGGGGCCTGCTTGGCGTGCTCGGGAGGTGCCAGGGACCGTTTGGGAGCTTCTGGGACCCGCGCGGGTCGCTGGGCCCTGTGTGTGCGCTGGAGAGGTGCCAGAGACAATTTGATAAGCCGCCCGGAACCCGCGCGGGGTCGCTGGGGCCCGTGCGCCCACTGGGGAGGTGCCAGGGACAATTTGCCGATCCGCTGGGACCCCGCGTGTGGTGGTCGCTGGGCCCGTGCGGGTGCTGGGGAGGTGCCAGGGACCATTTGGTGTGAACCGCTGGGACCCGATCGGGGGCGCTGGGCCCGTCTTGCGCTGCTGGGGAGGTATCGGGACCATTTGGCGATCCGCTGGGACCCCACGCAGGGTCGCTGGGGCACGTGCGCTTGCTGGGGAGGTGCCAGGGACCGTTTGGCACGCCGCTGGGACCCCACCCGGGTTCGCTGTGGCCCGTGCCTCTGCTGGAGAGCTGCCAGGGACCATTTGGCGAGCCGCTTGGAACCCGCGCGTCGCTGGGCCTGTACATTCTCTGGGAGGTGCCTCCCATTTGTGAACCGCTTGGACCCATTCGGGTCGCTGGGACCAGTGCGCTGCTGGGAGATACCAGGGACCGTTTGGCGAGCCGCTGAGACCCCGCTTATGGTCGCTGTGAGACCTGCGTGCCCTGGGAGGTGCCAGGGAGCATTTGGCGAGCTTCTGGGACCACGCTGTCTCTGGGGCAGTGTGCGTGCTGGGAGGTGCCAGGATCATATGGCGAGCTGCTGGTACCCCGCTCGTGGTCGCTGGGAGACGTCTGCGCCCTGGGGAGGTGCCAGGGACCATTTGGCGAACCGCTGGGGCACCATGCACGTCGCTGGGGCCCTTGCGCTGCGTGTTGAGGTGCCAGGGACAGTTTGGCAAAGCCGCTTGGACCATGTGGTAAGTCATTGTGCTTTGTGCGCGCCCTGGGTAGGTGCCAGGGACCATTTGGTGTGGCGCTGGGACCCTGATCAAGTCACTGGGGCCGATTGAAGTCACTGGGGCCCGTCGCGCTGTGGATGGATGCCAGGGACCATTTGCGAGCCGCTGGGACCCAGCTGCAAGTCGCTGGGGCCCATCTGAGGTGCTGGAGGATGTGCCAGGGAGCATTTGGCGAGCCTCTGGGACCACCTTCGGGTCTCTGGGGCCCGTCGCTTGGGGGAGGTGCCAGGGACCATTTGGTGAACCGCTGGGACCCCCACCCGGGTCGCTGGGCCCGTCTTACTGGGGGAGGTGCCAGGGACCGTTTGGCGAACCGCTAGGACCCAACGCGTCAGCTGGGCCCGGTGTGCGTGCTGAGGGAGGTGCAAGGGACCGTTTGGCGCTGGGACCCAGCGGGGGAGGTAGCTGGGGACTGTCGGCCGAGGCCCGTCTTGTGCGTGCTTCGGGAGGTGCCAGGGACCGTTTGGGAAGCCGCTGGGACCCACGCGGGGTCGCTGGGCACTGTGTGCCCTGGAGAGGTGCCAGGGACAATTTGATAAGCCGCCCGGACCCAGCGGGGAGTCGCTGGGGGCCACCGCGCCCACTGGGGTGGTGCCAGGGACAATTTGTCGATCCGCTGGGACCCCGCGTGTGGTCGCTGGGGCCCGTGTCTTGGCGTGCTGGGGAGGTGCCAGGGACCATTTGGTGAACCGCTGGGACCCGACGCGGGGACGCTGGGCCCCGTGCGCGTGCTGGGGAGGTACCAGGGACCATTTGGCGATCCGCTGGGACCCCACGCAGGGTCGCTGGGGCCCGTGCGCTTGCTGGGGAGGTGCCAGGGACCGTTTGGCGAGACGCTGGAACCCCACACGGTCGGTGGGCCCCGTGCGCGCTCTGGGGAGGTGCCAGGGACCATCTGGCGAGCTGCTCGGACCCAGCGTGCGGTCGCTGGAGCCCCTGTGCTCCCTGGGGATGTGTCAGGTACTATTTGGCGAGCCGCTGGGACCCAGCGTGGTTCCTGGGCCCCTATCCTGAATGGTGGAGCTAGGGACCATTTGCCGATCTGCTGGGACCCTGCACGAGGTCGCTGGGGCGCCTCTTGCGCATGCTGGTGAGGTGCCAGGGACAATTTGCCGATCGCTGGGACCCAACGGGTCGCTGGGCCCCGTGTGCGTGCTGGGAGGTACCAGGGACCATTTGGCGATCCGCTGCGACCCCCCACGCATGGTCGCTGGGGCCCGTGGCGCTGCTCGGGGAGGTGCAGCAACCGTTTGGGGAGCCGCTGGGACCCCGCGCAGGGTCGCTGGGCCCTGTGTGTGCGCTGGAGAGGTGCCAGGACAATTTGATAAGCCACCCGGAACCAGCTGGCGGGGTCGCTGGGCCCGTGGCGCCCACTGGGAGGTGCCAGGGACAATTTGCCGATCCGCTGGGACCCCGCTTGTGGTCGCTGGAGCCCGTGCATTTGCTGGGGAGGTGCCAGGGACCATTTGGTGAACCGCTGGGACCCGGCAGCTTGGACGCTGGGCCCGTCTTGCGTGCTGGGAGGTATCAGGGACCATTTGGCGATCCGCTGGGACCCCACGCAGGGTCGCTGGGGCACGTGCGCTTGCTGGGGAGGTGCCAGGGACCGTTTGGCACGCCGCTGGGACCCCACCCGGGTTCGCTGTGGCCCGTGCCTCTGCTGGAGAGCTGCCAGGGACCATTTGGCGAGCCGCTTGGAACCTGCGCGGTCGCTGGGGCCTGTACATTCTCTGGGGAGGTGCCAGGGACCATTTGGCGAACCGCTGGGACCCGATTCGGGGTCGCTGGGACCAGTGCGCGTGCTGGGGAGATACCAGGGACCGTTTGGCGAGCAGCTGAGACCCCGCTCATGGTCGCTGTGAGACCTGCGTGCCCTGGGGAGGTGCCAGGGAGCATTTGGCGAGCTTCTGGGACCACGCGCGGGGTCTCTGGGGCCAGTGTGCGTGCTGGGGAGGTGCCAGGGATCATATGGCGAGCTGCTGGTACCCCGCTCGTGGTCGCTGGGAGACGTGCGCGCCCTGGGGAGGTGCCAGGGACCATTTGGCGAACCGCTGGGGCACCATGCAATGTCGCTGGGGCCCTTGCGCGTGCTGCTGAGGTGCCAGGGACAGTTTGGCAAGCCGCTTGGACCATGTGGTAAGTCATTGTGCTTTGTGCGCGCCCTGGGTAGGTGCCAGGGACCATTTGGTGTGACGCTGGGACCCTGATCGAAGTCACTGGGGCCCGATTGAAGTCACTGGGGCCCGTGCGCGTGCTGTGGATGTGCCAGGGACCATTTATGAAGCCGCTGGGACCCCGCGGGTCGCTGGGGCCCATCTGCGCGCTGAGGATGTGCCAGGGAGCATTTGGCGAGCCTCTGGGACCCGCTGGGGTCTCTGGGGCCCGTGTCTTGGGGGGGGAGGTGCCAGGGACCATTTGGTGAACCGCTGGGACCCGGCGGGTCACTGGGCCCGTCTTGTGCTTGCTGGGAGGTGCCAGGGACCGTTTGGACGCTGGAACCCCACACGGTCGGTGGGCCCGTCTTGGCGCTCTGGGGAGGTGCCAGGGACCATCTGGCGAGCCTCTGGGACCCAGCGTCTTGGTCGCTGGAGCCCTGTGCTCCCTGGGATGTGCCAGGAATCATTTGGTGAGCCGCTGGGACACCACGCTATGTTGCTGGGCGCCTGCTGGCGTCTCTGGTGAGATGCCAGGGACAGTTTAGCAAGCTGCTTGGACCACATGCGGGTCGCTGGACCCCGCGGCGCCGCTGGGGGATGTGACAGTGACCTTTGGCGAGCCGCTGGGACCCGCTTGAAGTAGCTGCGGCCCGTCTGGCCCGTCTGGGGATGTGCCAGGCAACATTTGGCGGCTGCTGGGACCCCGCTGAAGTCGCTGGGCCCTATGCATGATGGGGAGGGGCCAGGGACCATTGGAAAGCCGCTGGGACCCGTCTTGAAGTCTCTGGACTCCGTGCAGCGTGCTGGGAGGAGCCAGGGACCATTTGGGAAGCCGCTTGGACCCTGGTGAGGTCGCTGGAGACCGTGCATTCGCTGGGGAGGTGCCAGGGACCATCTGGCGAGCCACTCGGACACCGCGCTGGGTCTCTGGGGCCCATGTGCGTGCATGGGAGGTGCCAGGGACCATTTGGTGAGCCGCTGGGACCCCCCGCGGGTCGCTGGGCCCGTCGCTTGCTGGGGAGGTGCCAGGGACCGTTTGGCGAGACGCTGGAACCCCACACGGGTCGGTGGGCCCCTCGCGGCGCTGGGGGGGAGGTGCCAGGGACCATCTGGCGAGCCGCTCGGACCCAGCGTCTGGCGGGTCGCTGGAGCCCCTGTGCTCCCTGGGGATGTGTCAGGTACTATTTGGCGAGCCGCTGGGACCCCGCGCGTGGTTCCTGGGCCCTATGCGCTGAAGGGTAGGAGCCAGGGACCATTTGCCGATCTGCTGGGACCCTGCACTGGGGATGTGACAGGGACCTTTTGGCGAGCCGCTGGGACCCAGCTTGAAGTAGCTGCGGCCAGTGCGCGCGCTGGGGATGTGCCAGGCAACATTTGGCGAGCTGCTGGGACCCCGCGCGAAGTCGCTGGGTCCCGTGCGCGCGCCGATGGGGAGGGGCCAGGGACCCTTCGGGAAGCAGCTGGGACACCGTGCGAAGTCGCTGGACTCCGTGCGCGTGCTGGGGAGGAGCCAGGGACCATTTGGGAAGCCGCTTGGACCCTGCGTGAGGTCGCTGGGTCCCGTGCGCATGATGGGGAGGGGCCAGGGGCCATCTGGCGAGCCACTCGGACACCTTGGGCCTGTGGGGCCCGTGTGCGCGCAGGGGAGGTGCCAGGGACCATTTGGTGAGCCGCTGGGACCCGTCGGGTCGCTGGACCCCACGTCTGGCGCTGGGGAGGTGCCAGGGACCGTTTGGCGAGACGCTGGAACCCCACACGGTCGGTGGGCCCCGTGCGCGCTCTGTGGAGGTGCCAGGGACCATCTGGCGAGCTGCTTGGACCCAGCGTGCGGTCGCTGGAGCCCCTGTGCCCCTGGGGATGTGTCAGGTACTATTTGGCGGTGAGCTGCTGGGACAGCGTGGTTTCCTGGGCCCTATGCGCTGAAGGGTGGAGCCAGGGACCATTTGCCGATCTGCTGGGACCCTGCACGAGGTCGCTGGGCGCCCAGCATGCTGGGGAGGTGCCAGGTACCGTTTGGGAAGCCGCTAGCACCCAGCAGCGGGTCCAGCTGGCGCTCCCGTCGCATGCTGGTGAGGTGCCAGTGACCATTTGGCGAACCGCTAGGACCCAACGAGGTCGCTGGGCCCGGTGTGCGATGCTGGGGAGGTACCAGGGGCATTTGGCGATCCTGCGACCCCACGCATGATCGCTGGGGCCCGTCGGTGTGCTGGGGAGGTGCCAGGTACCGTTTGGGAAGCCCGTAGCACCCAGCGCGGGGCGCTGGTGCCCGTCGCATGCTGGTGAGGTGCCAGTGACCATTTGGCGAACCGCTAGGACCCAACGCGGGGTCGCTGGGCCCGGTGCGCGTGCTCGGGAGGTGCCAGGGACCGTTTGGGAAGCCGCTGGGACCCCACCCGGGTTCCCTGGGGCCCGTGCCTCTGCTGGAGAGCTGCCAGGGACCATTTGGCGAGCCGCTTGGAACCTGCGTGAGGTCGCTGGGTCCCGTGCGCCCACTGGGGAGGGGCCAGGGACCATCTGGCGAGCCACTCCGGACACCTTGGGGTCTCTGGGGCCCGTGTCGCGCGCAGGGAGGTGCCAGGGACCATTTGGTGAGCAGCTGGGACCCGTCTTGGGTCGCTGGACCCCGTCGCGTCGCTGGGAGGTGCCAGGGACCGTTTGGCGACGCTGGAACCCCACACGGTCGGTGGGCCCCGTGCGCGCTCTGTGGAGGTGCCAGGGACCATCTGGCGAGCTGCTCGGACCCAGCGTGCGGTCGCTGGAGCCCCTGTGCTCCCTGGGGATGTGTCAGGTACTATTTGGCGAGCTGCTGGGACCCCGCGCGTGGTTCCTGGGCCCTATGCGCTGAATGGTAGGAGCCAGGGACCATTTGCCGATCTGCTGGGACCCTGCACGAGGTCGCTGGCGCCCGTGCGCATGCTGGGGAGGTGCCAGGTACCGTTTGGGAAGCCGCTAGCACCCCGCGCGGGGTCGCTGGCGCCCGTGCGCATGCTGGTGAGGTGCCAGTGACCATTTGGCGAACCGCTAGGACCCAACGCGGGGTCGCTGGGCCCGGTGTGCGTGCTGGGGAGGTACCAGGGAGCATTTGGCGATCCGCTGCGACCCAGCGGGGTCGCTGGTGCCTCTTGCATGCTGGTGAGTGCCAGTGACCATTTGGCGAACCGCTGGGACCCAAAGTGGGCTGGGCCCGGTCTTGGCGTGCTCGGGAGGTGCCAGGGACCGTTGGGGAAGCCGCTGGGACCCAGCGCGGGTCGCTGGGCCCCTGTGTGTGCGCTGGAGGGTGCCAGGGACAATTTGATAAAAGCCGCCGGAACCAGCGGAGGGTCATGGGGCCCGTGGCGCCCACTGGGGAGGTGCCAGGGACAATTTGCCCGATCCGCTGGGACCCCGCATGTGGTCGCTGGGGCCCGCAAGGCGTGCTGGGGAGGTGCCAGGGACCATTTGGTGAACCGCTGGGACCCCACGCAGGGTCGCTGGGGCCCGTGCGCTTGCTGGGGAGGTGCCAGGGACTGTTTGGCGAGCCGCTGAGACCCCGCCATGGTCGCGCCAGAGACCTGGCGTGCCCTGGGAGGTGCCAGGAGCATTTGGCGAGTTCTGGGACCACGCACGGGGTCTCTAGGGCCAGTGTGCGTGCTGGGAGGTGCCAGGGGATCATTTGGCGAGCAGCTGGGACCCCGCCGGGGTCGCGGGAGACGGGCGGCGCGCAGGGAGGTGCCAGGGACCATTTGGTGAGCCGCTGGGACCCCGCTGGGTCAGTCCCCGTCCTGCGGCGCAGGGCTGGGAGGTGCCAGGACCGTTTGGCCAGACGCTGAACCCCACACGGGTCGGTGGGCCCCTTGGCGCTTTGGGGAGGTGCCAGGGTCCATCTGGCGAGCTGCTCGGACCCAGCGTGGCGGTCGCTGGAGCCCCTGTGCTCCATGGTGATGTGTCAGGTACTATTTGGCGAGCCGCTGGGACCCTGCACGAGGTCGCTGGCGCCCGTGCGCATGCTGGTGAGGTGCCAGAGACCATTTGGCGAGCAGCTGGGACCCCGCGCGGCGTCGCTGGGCAACGGAGCGCGCTGGGGAGGTACCAGGGACCATTTGGCGATCCGCGACCCCACGCATGGTCGCTGGGGCCCGTGGCTCGTGCTCGGGAGGTGCAAGGTACCGTTTGGGAAGCCACTAGCACCAGCGGGGTCGCTGGCGCCCGTGCGCATGCTGGTGAGGTGCCAGTGACCATTTGGCGAACCGCTAGGACCCAACGCGGGGTCGCTGGGCCCGGTGTGCGTGCTGGGAAGGTGCAAGGGACCGTTTGGCGAGGCGCTGGGACCCAGCGCGTAGCTGGGGCCTGTCGACGAGGCCCGTCTTGGTGCTCGGGAGGTGCCAGGGACCGTTTGGCGAGACGCTGGAACCCCGCGCGTGGTTCCTGGGCCCTATGCGCTGAAGGGTAGGAGCCAGGGACCATTTACCGATCTGCTGGGACCCTGCACGAGGTCGGTGGCGCCCGTGCGCATGCTGGTGCGGTGCCAGGGACCATTTGGCGAGCAGCTGGGACCCCGCGCGGCGTCGCTGGGCAATGTGAGCGCGCTGGGGAGGTACCAGGGACCATTTGGTGATCCCTGCGACCCCACGCGGGTCGCTGGGGCCCGTCTTGGCGTGCTTCGGGAGGTGCCAGGTGGCAGTTTGGGAAGCCGCTAGCACCCCGCGCGGGGTCGCTGGCGCCCGTTTGCATGCTGGTGAGGTGCCAGTGACCATTTGTCGAACCGCTAGGGACCCAACGGGGTCAGCTGGGCCCAGTGTGCGTGCTAGGAGGTGCAAAAGGACCGTTTGGCGGGCGCTGGGACCCAGCAGGGTAGCTGGGGCCTGTCGACGAGGCCCGTGCGCGTGCTCGGGAGGTGCCAGGGACCGTTTGGGAAGCCGCTGGGACCCCACGCAGGGTCGCTGGGCCCTGTGTGTGCGCTGGAGAGGTGCCAGGGACAATTTGATAAGCCGCCCGGAACCCGCGCGTTGTCGCTGGGGCCCGTGCGCCCAATGGGGAGGTGCCAGGGACAATTTGCCGATCCGCTGGGACCCCGCGTGTGGTCGCTGGGGCCCGTGCGCGTGCTGGGGAGGTGCCAGGGACCATTTGGTGAACCGCTGGGACCCGACGCGGGGACACTGGGCCCGTCGCGGCGTGCTGGGAGGTACCAGAGACCATTTGGCGATCCGCTGGGACCCCACGGGGGTCGCTGGGCCCGTGCGCTTGCTGGGGAGGTGCCAGGGACCGTTTGGCAAGTCGCTGGGACCCCACCCGGGTTCCCTGGGGCCCGTGCCTCTGCTGGAGAGCTGCCAGGGACCATTTGGCGAGCCGCTTGGAACCTGCGCGGTCGCTGGGGCCTGTACGTTCACTGGGGAGGTGCCAGGGACCATTTGGCGAGCCGCTGGGACCCGATTCGGGGTCGCTGGGCCCAGTGCGCGTGCTGGGGAGATACCAGGGACCGTTTGGCGAGCCGCTGGGGCACCAGGCGATGTCGCTGGGGGCCTTGCGCGTGCTGCTGAGGTGCCAGGGACAGGTTGGCAAGCCGCTTGGACCACGCGGGAAGTCGCTGGGGTTTGTGCGCGCCCTAGGTAGGTGCCAGGGAGCATTTGGCGAAATTCTGGGACCACTCGCTGGGTCTCTGGTGCAAGTGTGCATGCTGGGGAGGTGCCAGGGATCATTTGGCGAGCCGCTGGGACCCCGCTCGTGGTCGCTGGGAGACGTCGCGCGCCTGGGAGGTGCCAGGGACCATTTGGCGAACCGCTGGGGCACCAGGCGATGTCGCTGGGGCCCTTGCGCGTGCTGCTGAGGTGCCAGGGACAGGTTGGCAAGCCGCTTGGACCACGCGGGAAGTCGCTGGGGTTTGTGCGCGCCCTAGGTAGGTGCCAGGGACCATTTGGTGTGACGCTGGGACCCTGATCGAAGTCACTGAGGCCCGATTGAAGTCACTGGGGCCCGTCTTGCGTGCTGTGGATGTGCCAGGGACCATTTGCGAGCAGGACCCGACCCTTGAAGTGGCTGGGGCCCATCTTGCGCTGGGGATGTGCCAGGGAGCATTTGGCGGCGTCTGGGACCACTTCGGGGTCTCTGGGGGGGCAGTGTGCGTGCTGGGGATGTGCCTGGGACCATTTTTTCAGCCGCTGGGTTTCAGCGCAAGTCGCTGGGGCCCATGCGTCTTGGGGAGGTGCCAGGGACCATCTGGCGAGCCACTTGGACACATGGCGGGGTCTCTGGGGCCCGATGTGCGGCCTCAGGGGTGCCAGGGACCATTTGGTGAGCCGCTGGGACCCCAGCGGGGGGCCGCTGGGCCCGTCTTGTGGCGCAGGGGTGCCAAGGGACCGTTTGGGCGGACTCTGGACCCCACCGCATTCGGTGGGCCCGTCTTGGCGCTCTGGGGAGGTGCCAGGGACCATCTGGCGAGCCGCTTGGACCCAGCGTGCGGTCGCTGGAGCCCCTGTGCTCCCTGGGGATGTGCCAGGAATCATTTGGCGAGCCGCTGGGACACCACGCTATGTCGCTGGGGCGCCTGCGCGTCTCTGGTGAGATGCCAGGGACAGTTTGGCAAGCTGCTTGGACCACATGCGAAGTCGCTGGAGTTCGTGCGCGCGCTGGGGATGTGCCAGGGAGCATTTGGCGAGCCTCTGGGACCACGCTCGGGGTCTCTGGGGGCAGTGTGCGTGCTGGGGATGTGCCTGGGACCATTTGTCAGCCGCTGGGTTTCCGCGCGAAGTCGCTGGGGCCCATGCACTTGTTGGGGAGGTGCCAGGGACCATTTGGGAAGCCGCTTGGAACCTGCGTGAGGTCGCTGGAGACCGTGCATTCGCTGGGGAGGTGCCAGGGACCATTTGTCGAACCGCTGGGACCCCGCGCGTGGTTCCTGGGCCCTATGCGCTGAAGGGTAGGAGCCAGGGACCATTTGGCGAGCAGCTGGGACCCCGCGCGGCGTCGCTGGGCCCGTGCGCGCTCTTGGGAGGTGCCAGGGACCATTTGGCGATCTGCTGGGACCGCTTGGGGTCGCTGGGGCCCGTGCGTGTGCTCGGGAGGTGCCAGGTACCGTTTGGGGAAGCAGCTAGCACCCAGCAGCGGGGTAGCTGGTGCAACGTCTGGCGCTGGAGAGCTACCAGTGACCATTTGGCGAACCGCTAGGACCAACAGGGGGTGCGCTGGGCCCGGTGTGCGTGTGGTGGGTGCAAGGGACAGTTTAGCGCTGGGACCCAGGGAGTAGCTGGGGCCTGTCTGTGTGAGCCCGTGCGCATGCTCGGGAGGTGCCAGGGACCCGTTTGGGAAACCCTTTGGACCCCGCGCGGGGTCGCTGGGCCCTGTGTGTGCGCTGGAGAGGTGCAGGGACAATTTGATAAACCGCCCGGAACCAGCGGGGGTCGCGCTGGGGCCGTCTCGCCCACTGGGGAGGTGCCAGGGACAATTTGCCCGATCCGCTGGGACCCAGCTTGGTCGCTGCGGCCGTGCGCATGCTGGGGAGGTGCCAGGGACCATTTGGTGAACCGCTGGGACCCGGCGGGGCGCGCTGGGCCCGTCTCTGGCGTGGGGAGGTATCAGGGACCATTTGGCGATCCGCTGGGACCCCACGCGGGGTCGCTGGGGCACGTCTTTGCTTGCTGGGAGGTGCCAGGGACCGTTTGGCAAGCCGCTGGGACCCCACCGGGTTCGCTGTGGCCCGTGCCTCTGCTGGAGAGCTGCCAGGGACCATTTGGCGAGCCGCTTGGAACCTGCGCGGTCGCTGGGGCCTGTACATTCGCTGGGGAGGTGCCAGGGACCATTTGGCGAACCGCTGGGACCCGATTCGGGGTCGCTGGGACCAGTGCGCGTGCTGGGGAGATACCAGGGACCGTTTGGCGAGCCGCTGAGACCCCGCTCGTGGTCGCTGGGAGACGTGCGCGCCCTGGGGAGGTGCCAGGGAGCATTTGGCGAAATTCTGGGACCACGCTCGGGGTCTCTGGTGCAAGTGTGCGTGCTGGGGAGGTGCCAGGGATCATTTGGCGAGCCGCTGGGGCACCAGGCGATGTCGCTGGGGCCCTTGCACGTGCTGCTGAGGTGCCAGGGACAGTTTGGCAAGCCGCTTGGACTACGCGGGAAGTCGCTGGGGTTTGTGTGCGCCCTAGGTAGGTGCCAGGGACCATTTGGTGTGACGCTGGGACCCTGATCGAAGTCACTGGGGCCCGATTGAAGTCACTGGGGCCCGTGTGCGTGCTGTGGATGTGCCAGGGACCATTTGCGAGCCTTCTGGGACCCCAGCCTTGGAAGTCGCTGGGGCCCATCTGTGCGCTGGGGATGTGCCAGGGAGCATTTGGCGAGCCTCTGGGACCACGCTTGGGGTCTTTGGGGGCAGTGTGCGTGCTGGGGATGTGCCTGGGACCATTTGTCAGCCGCTGGGTTTCCGCGCGAAGTCGCTGGGGCCCATGCACGTGTTGGGGAGGTGCCAGGGACCATTTGGGAAGCCGCTTGGACCCTGCGTGAGGTCGCTGGAGAACGTGCATTTGCTGGGGAGGTGCCAGGGACCGTTTGGCGAGCCACTGGGACCCCACTTGGGGGGTCGCTGGGCCCCGTTCGCGCTCTGGGGAGGTAACAGGGACCATTTGGTGATCCGCTGGGACTCCACGTTGGATTGCTGGGGCCCATGCGCGTGCTGGGGTGATGCCAGGGAGCATTTTGCGAGCCACTGGGAACCTGAGCGGGGTTGCTGAGTCCAGTGTGCGCTCTGGGGAGGTGCTAAGGAAAGATTGGCAAAGCGCTTCGACCACGCGCGAAGTCTCTGGGGCCCGTGCACACGCTGGGGTGGTGTCAGGTACCATTTGTCGAGCCGCTGGGACCCCGCGCGTGGTTCCTGGGCCCTATGCGCTGAAGGGTAGGAGCCAGGGACCATTTGCCGATCTGCTGGGACCCTGCACGAGGTCGCTGGCGCCCGTGCGCATGCTGGTGAGGTGCCAGGGACCATTTGGCGATCCGCTGGGACCCCACGCAGGGTCGCTGGGGCCCCGTCGGCGTGCTTCGGGAGGTGCCAGGTACCGTTTGGGAAACGCTAGCACCCCGCGGCGGGTAAGCTGGTGCACGTCGTCGCGCTGGAGAGCTGCCAGTGACCATTTGGCGAACCGCTAGGACCCAACGCGGGGTCGCTGGGCCCGGTGTGCGTGCTGGGGAGGTGCAAGGGACCGTTTGGCGAGGCGCTGGGACCCCGCGCGGGGTAGCTGGGGCCTGTCGACGAGGCCCGTGCGCGTGCTCGGGAGGTGCCAGGGACCGTTTGGGAAGCCGCTGGGACCCCGCCGGGGTCGCTGGGTCCCCTGCGCCCACTGGGGGAGGTGCCAGGGACAATTTGATAAGCCGCTGGGACCCCATTGTGGTCGCTGGGGCCCGTCTTGGGGACTGCTGGGCCCGTCTTGCGTGCTGGGAGGTACCAGGGATCATTTGGCGATCCGCTGGGACCCCTCGTGGGGTCGCTGGGGCCCGTCGCTTGCTGGGAGGTGCCAGGGACCGTTTGGCGAGCCGCTGGGACCCAGCGGGTTTGCTGGGGCCGATGCCTCTGCTGGAGAGCTGCCAGGGACCATTTGGCGAGCCGCTTGGAACCTCGCGGTCGCTGGGGCCTGTACGTGCGCTGGTGAGGTGCCAGGGACCATTTGGCGAACCGCTGGGACCCGACTCGGGGTCGCTGGGCCCAGTGCGCGTGCTGGGGAGGT
>JAHFZB010000810.1:0-26000 GCA_036884735.1 Huso huso
AGGATTCATGTTGGTGATAGAGGTGGAGGTCTGTGTGCTGTCCTGTCTTGTTTATGTTAGTAGGATTCATGTTGGTGATAGAGGTGGAGGTCTGTGTGCTGTCCCGTCTTGTTTATGTTAGTAGGATTCATGTTGGTGATGGAGAGCTGTGGAGGATTCATGTTGGTGATAGAGGTGGTCTGTCCCTGTCTTGTTTATGTTAGTAGGATTCATGTTGGTGATAGAGGTGGAGGTCTGTGTGCTGTCCTGTCTTGTTTATGTTAGTAGGATTCATGTTGGTGATGATGGAGGAGGTGGAGGTCTGTGTGCTGTGTGTCCTGTCTTGTTTATGTTAGTAGGATTCATGTTGGTGATAGAGGTGGAGGTCTGTGTGTGCTGTCCCGTCTTGTTTATGTTAGTAGGATTCATGTTGGTGATAGAGGTGGAGGTCTGTCTTGTGTTTATGTTAGTAGGATTCATGTTGGTGATAGAGGTGGAGGTCTGTGTGCTGTCTTGTTTATGTTAGTAGGATTCATGTTGGTGATAGAGAGGTCTGTGTGCTGGTGGATGTTGGTGGTCTGTGTGTTGTCCTGTCTTGTTTATGTTAGTAGGATTCATGTTGGTGATAGAGGTGGAGGTCTGTGTGCTGTCCTGTCTTGTTTATGTTAGTAGGATTCATGTTGGTGATAGAGGTGGAGGTCTGTGTGCTGTCCTGTCTTGTTTATGTTAGTAGGATTCATGTTGTTGATAGAGGTGGAGGTCTGTGCTGTCCCGTCTTGTTTATGTTAGTAGGATTCATGTTGGTGATAGATAGAGGTCTTGGTAGGATCTGATAGTGTGGAGGTCTGTCCCGTCTTGTTTATGTTAGTAGGATTCATGTTGGTGATAGAGGTGGAGGTCTGTGTGCTGTGCTGTCCCTGTCTTGTTTATGTTGTTTGTTGTGATAGAGGTGGAGGTGTGTGCTGTGCTGAGGATTTCATGTTTATGTTAGTAGGATTCATGTTGGTGATAGAGGTGGAGGTCTGTGTGCTGTCCCGTCTTGTTTATGTTAGTAGGATTCATGTTGGTGATAGAGGTGGAGGTCTGTGTGCTGTGCTGTCCTGTCTTGTTTATGTTAGTAGGATTCATGTTGGTGATAGAGGTGGAGGTCTGTGTGCTGTCCTGTCTTGTTTATGTTAGTAGGATTCATGTTGGTGATAGAGGTGGAGGTCTGTGTGCTGTCCTGTCTTGTTTATGTTAGTAGGATTCATGTTGGTGATAGAGGTGGAGGTCTGTGTGCTGTCCGGTCTTGTTTATGTTAGTAGGATTCATGTTGGTGATAGAGGTGGAGGTCTGTGTGCTGTCCCGTCTTGTTTATGTTAGTAGGATTCATGTTGGTGATAGAGGTGGAGGTCTGTGTGCTGTCCCGTCTTGTTTATGTTAGTAGGATTCATGTTGGTGATAGAGGTGGAGGTCTGTGCTGTCCTGTCCTCTTGTTTATGTTAGTAGGATTCATGTTGGTGATAGAGGTGGAGGTCTGTGTGTTTATGTTGTGCTGTCCGTCTTGTTTATGTTAGTAGGATTCATGTTGGTGATAGAGGTGGAGGTCTGTGCTGTGCTGTCCCGTCTTGTTTATGTTAGTTGTTGGATTCATGTTGGTGATAGAGGTGGAGGTCTGTGTGCTGTCCTGCGTCTTGTTTATGTTAGTAGGATTCATGTTGGTGATAGAGGTGGGTCTTGTTTATGAGGATTCTGTTGTGATAGAGGTGGAGGTCTGTGTTTGTGCTGTCTTGTTTAGAGTTAGTCCCCTGATTCATGTTGGTGATAGATGTGGATTCATGTTGGAGTGGGAGGTCTGTGTGCTGATGTCTTGTTTATGTTAGTAGGATTCATGTTGGTGATAGAGGTGGAGGTCTGTGTGCTGTCCTGTCTTGTCTTGTTTATGTTAGTAGGATTCATGTTGGTGATAGAGGTGGAGGTCTGTGTGCTGTGCTGTCCTGTCTTGTTTATGTTAGTAGGATTCATGTTGGTGATAGAGGTGGAGGTCTGTGTGCTGTGCTGTCCCGTCTTGTTTATGTTAGTAGGATTCATGTTGGTGATAGAGGTGTGTCCTGTGTTTGTTTATATGTTGTAGGATTCATGTTGGTGATAGAGGTGGAGGTCTGTGTGCTGTCCCGTCTTGTTTATGTTAGTAGGATTCATGTTGGTGATAGAGGTGGAGGTCTGTGTGCTGTGCTGTCCTGTCTTGTTTATGTTAGTAGGATTCATGTTGGTGATAGAGGTGGAGGTCTGTGTGCTGTCCTGTCTTGTTTATGTTAGTAGGATTCATGTTGGTGATAGAGGTGGAGGTCTGTGTGCTGTCCCTTCTTGTTTATGTTAGTAGGATTCATGTTGGTGATAGAGGTGGAGGTCTGTGTGCTGTCCCGTCTTGTTTATGTTAGTAGGATTCATGTTGGTGATAGAGGTGGAGGTCTGTGTGCTGTCCCGTCTTGTTTATGTTAGTAGGATTCATGTTGGTGATAGAGGTGGAGGTCTGTGTGCTGTCTGTGCTGTCCTGTCTTGTTTATGTTAGTAGGATTCATGTTGGTGATAGACAGACCTCCACAGTCTGTGTGCTGTGCTGTGCTGTCCTGTCTTGTTTATGTTAGTAGGATTCATGTTGGTGATAGAGGTGGAGGTCTGTGTGCTGTCCCGTCTTGTTTATGTTAGTAGGATTCATGTTGGTGATAGAGGTGGAGGTCTGTGTGCTGTCCCGTCTTGTTTATGTTAGTAGGATTCATGTTGGTGATAGAGGTGGAGGTCTGTGTGCTGTGCTGTGCTCTTGTCTTGTTTTGTTAGGATGTTAGTAGAGGAGGAGCTGTCCCGTCTTGTTCATGTTAGGATTCATGATGATAGAGGTGGAGGTCTGTGTGCTGTGCTGTCCCCCTTGTTTATGTTAGTAGGATTCATGTTGTTGTTGTGCTGTCCCGTCTTGTTTATGTTAGTATGATTCATGTTGGTGATAGAGGTGGAGGTCTGTGTGCTGTCCTGTCTTGTTTATGTTAGTAGGATTCATGTTGGTGATAGAGGTGGAGGTCTGTGTGCTGTGCTGTCCCTGTCTTGTTTATGTTAGTAGGATTCATGTTGGTGATAGAGGTGGAGGGAGGTCTGTGTGCTGTCCCGTCTTGTTTATGTTAGTAGGATTCATGTTGGTGATAGAGGTGGAGGTCTGTGCTGTGCTGTCCCGCCTTGTTTATGTTAGTAGGATTCATGTTGGTGATAGAGGTGGAGGTCTGTGTGCTGTCCTGTCTTGTTTATGTTAGTAGGATTCATGTTGGTGATAGAGGTGGAGGTCTGTGTGCTGTCCGTCTTGTCTTGTTTATGTTAGTAGGGATTCATGTTGGTGATAGAGGTGGAGGTCGCCTTGTTTATGTGTGCTGTGCTGTCCTGTCCTTGTTTATGTTAGTAGGATTCATGTTGGTGATAGAGGTGGAGGTCTGTGTGCTGTGCTGTCCCGTCTTGTTTTATGTTATGTTGGTAGGTAGAGGATTCATGTTGGTCTTGTTTATGTTAGATTCAGGATAGAGGGAGGTCTGTGTCTTGCTGTCCTAGAGGTCTTGTTTATGTTTAGTAGGATTCATGTTGGTGATAGAGGTGGAGGTCTGTGTGCTGTCCTGTCTTGTTTATGTTAGTAGGATTCATGTTGGTGATAGAGGTGGAGGTCTAGTGTGCTGTGCTGTCTGTCCGTCTTGTTTATGTTAGTAGGATTCATGTTGGTGATGATAGAGGGAGGTCTGTGTGCTGTGCTGTCCCGTCTTGTTTATGTTAGTAGGATTCATGTTGGTGATAGAGGTGGAGGTCTGTGTGCTGTCCTGTCTTGTTTATGTTAGTAGGATTCATGTTGGTGATAGAGGTGGAGGTCTGTGCTGTGCTGTCCCTTGTTTATCTTGTTTATGTTAGGTGGAGGATTCATGTTGATTGATAGAGGTGGAGGTCTGTGTGCTGTCCTGTCTTGTTTATGTTAGTAGGATTCATGTTGGTGATAGAGGTGGAGGTCTGTGTGCTGTCCTGTCTTGTTTATGTTAGTAGGATTCATGTTGGTGATAGAGGTGGAGGTCTGTGTGCTGTCCTGTCTTGTTTATGTTAGTAGGATTCATGTTGGTGATAGAGGGAGGTCTGTGTGCTGTGCTGTCCCGCCTTGTTTATGTTAGTAGGATTCATGTTGGTGATAGAGGTGGAGGTCTGTGTGCTGTCCCGTCTTGTCTTGTTTATGTTAGATAGGAGGTGGAGGTCATGTTGGCCTTGATAGAGGTGGAGAGGTCTGTGTGCTGTCCTGTCTTGTTTATGTTGCTGTGCTGTCCGTGGTCTTGTAGTATGATTCATGTTGTGATAGAGGTGGAGGTCTGTGTGCTGTCCCGTCTTGTTTATGTTAGTAGGATTCATGTTGGTGATAGAGGTGGAGGTCTGTGTGCTGTCCTTGTTTATCTTGTAGGATTCATGTTTAGAGGTGGAGGTCTGATGTCTTGTTTATGTTAGTGATTCATGTTGGTGATAGAGGTGGAGGTCTGTGTGCTGTCCCTGTCTTGTTTATGTTAGTAGGATTCATGTTGGTGATAGAGGAGGAGGTCTGTGTGCTGTCCCTTGTTTATGTTGTTTCATGTTGGTGATAGAGGATTCATGTTGGTTTATGTTAGTAGGATTCATGTTGGTGATAGAGGTGGAGGTCTGTGTGCTGTCCTGTCTTGTTTATGTTAGTAGGATTCATGTTGGTGATAGAGGTGGAGGTTGTGTGCTGTCTGTGTGCTGTCCCGTCTTGTTTATGTTAGTAGGATTCATGTTGGTGATAGAGGTGGAGGTCTGTGTGCTGTGTCTTGTTTATTTAGTAGGATTCATGTTTTGTAAAGGTGGAGGTTTATTTTGTGAAGTCTTTTTTTGTTAGGTTAACATGTTGGTGAAAGAGGTGGGAGGTGATTGTGCTGTCCCCTCTTGTTTATGTTAGGTAGGATTCATGTTGGTGATAGAGGTGGAGGTCTGTGTGCTGTCCTCTTGTTTATGTTAGTAGGATGTTCTGTTAATGATTTAGATTCATGTTGGTGATAGTAAGCAAACTTGTTAAATGTCCAGTCTTGTTTACAAAAGTAGGATTCATGTTGGTGATAGAGGTGGAGGTCTGTTGCTGTGCAGTCTTGTTTATGTTAGTAGGATTCATGTTGGTGATAGCATGGAGGTCTGTGTGCTGTCCATGTCTTGTTTATGTTTAATAGATGATGTTGTGATAGAGGTGGAGGTCTGTGTGCTGTAAAAATGTAGAGGTGGAGGTCTGTGTGCTGTCCTGTCTTGTTTTATAGGATATCATGTTGGGATAGAGGTGGGAAATTGTGGTCTGTCTTGATCTATGAAAAAGACCTAGGAGTTTGTTTGTTAGGATTCATGTTGGTGATAGAGGTGGACAATCTGGGGAAGCTGTCCCGTCTGTCTTGTTTAAGTTAGTAGGATATATTGTTGAATAGAGGTGGAGGTCTTGTTTAATGTTAAAGCTGTTTTGTTTATATTAGTAAGATTCATGTTGGTGATAGATATGGTGTTCTGTGTTCTGTCAGATGGGTGATAGAGGTGGAGGTCCTCCTGTAACAAAATGAGGATTCATGTTGGTGAAAGAGGTGGAGGTCTGTGTGCTGTAATTATCCTTGTTTAAAAGGCATGTCTTGTTTATGTTGCAGACAGGCTAAAAGAGGTTGAATCTATTCAGTCTTGAACAAAGAAGATAGAGGTGGAGGTCTGTGTGCTGTGCTGATCTGTTTATGTTAGTAGGATTCATGTTGGTGAAGAGGTGGAGGGTCTGTGTGCTGTCCCGTCTTGTTTATGTTAGTAGGATTCATGTTGGTGATAGAGGTGGAGGTCTGTGTTTTGACTTGTTTAAAAGAAACATGTTGGTGAGGATGGGGTCACAAATGGAGATTAGATAAAGCTGTCCCCCGTCTTGTTTATTTAGAGGATTCATGTTGGTGAAGATGGAGGAGGTGCTGTCCTGTCTTTTTATGTTAGTAGGATTCATGTTGGTGATAGAGGTGGAGGTGCTGGGTATGGAACCAACTCCCCCATGTTAAGGATTCATGTTTGAAGATGAGGTCTGTGGATCCTTGTTTATGTTAAGAAGCATGTTTGATGGAGGTCTGTGGCTGTCAATCTTGTTTAACAAGTAGGATTCATGTTGGTGAAGATGGGGTGAATGGCTGTCCTGTCTTGTTTTGTTAAACTTTTTATGTTCTTATTTTATGTGGAGTGTTTTGTCTGTGCTGTTTTTGTTTATTTGTAGGATTCATGTTTGAAAGGTGGAGGTCTGTGTCTGCACATTAAACTGTTGGTGATAGAGGTTTGTGTGTCTGAGTCTCTCCTGCCCAGTCCATGTTAGTAGGAATGTTGGTGACACTACCACGCCTGTCTTGTTTACTAAAATTCATGAAATCCAATAGAAAATACAAAGGTTAATTTGCAAAGATCCTGTCCTTTAACTATTTATGTTAAGATTCATGTTGGTGATAGAGATGGAGGTCTGTGTGCAAGTCTTGTTTATGTTGAGGATTCAAAAATGCTGATAGAGGTGGAGGTCTCTGTGCTGTCTTGTTTATGTTATAGATTCATTGAAAGGTGGAGGTCTGTGTCTCTGTCTGTCTTGTTTATGTTAGAACATCCCATGTTGTTAAATGGAGGTCTGTCTGCTGTCTGTCTTGTTTAGAGTAGGATCATGTTATTAAAAGGTCTCTGTCCCGTCTTGTTTTGCTTTACATTTTTAATAGAGGTGGAGGTCTGTGTGCAGCTGTCCTGGCCTTGTTTATGTTAGAGGATTCATGTTGGTGATAGAGGTGGTGTTTGTTTGTCTAAAAAATATTAGGAGGATTCTTCTGATAGAGGTGGAGGCCTGTGTCCTGTCTTGTTTATGTTAGTAGGATTCATTGTGATAAGGTGGAGGTCTGGGCTGTCTGTCCTGCTTGTTTATGTTAGAGAAGTAGAGGTGGAGGTCTGTGTGCTGTGCTGTCAGTCTTGATATAGCTGGTGCAATGTTGGATTTTATATGAGCAATGAATGTCTGGGCACTGTTGTCCCCTTGTTTATGTTAGTAGGATTCTTGTGTGGAGCTCACTGGGTGGAGGTCTGTGCTGTCCTCGTCTTGTTTATGTTATGAGGATTTATGTTGGTGAAGAGGTGGTGGTCTGTGCTGTCCCTGTCTTGTTTATGTTAGTAGGATTCATGTTGGTGATAGAGGTGGACACTTGTTTATGTTAGTGATTCAGAAGGGTGGAGGTCTGTGTGCTGTGCCTTCATTGTTTAGACATCATGTTGGTGATAGAGGTGGATAAGGACACATGTGGAGATGTTGGTGGTGGAGGTCTGTGTGCTGTCTTGTCTTGTTTATGTTCCCATAACACAGAGTGCAGAAGGGTTGAGATCAACACATTACTTGTTTATGTTAGTAGGATTCAAACAGGCTGATAGAGGTGGAGGTCTGTGTGCTGTCCTGTCTTGTTTACATTAGTAGGATTCATGTTGGTGATAGAGGTGGAGGTCTGAGATCAACACTTGTTTATGTTAACACAGTTTCATGAAGGGTTAGAGGAGAGGTCTCAACACTGTCCTGTCCTTTGTTTATGTTAACAGGATTCATGTGCAGATAGAGGTGGAGGTCTGTGTGCTGTCAAGACTTGTTTATGTTAGTAGGATTCATGTTGGTGAAGAGGTTGAGGTCAACATGCTGTCCCGTCTTGTTTATGTTAAGACATCATGTTGGTGATAGTACACACACAGTGCAGAAGGGTTGAGATCAACACATTATAAGACATCTCCCGTAACACACAGTGCAAAAGGGTTGAGATCAACACGTTACAAGACATCTCCCGTAACACACAGTGCAGAAGGGTTGAGATCAACACATTACAAGACATCTCCCGTAACACACAGTGCAGAAGGGCTGAGATCAACACATTACAAGACATCTCCCGTAACACACAGTGCAAAAGGGTTGGAGATCAACACATTACAAGACATCTCCATGTAAGGACACAGTGCAGAAGGGTTGAGATCAACACATTACAAGACATCATGTTGAACACACAGTGCAGAAGGGTTGAGATCAACACATTACAAGACATCTCCATGTAACATACAGTGCAGAAGGGTTGAGATCAACACATTACAAGACATCTCCGTAACACACAGTGCAGAAGGGTTGAGATCAACACATTACAAGACATCTGGTAACACACAGTGCAGAAGGGTTGAGATCAACACATTACAAGACATCTGTTAACACACAGTGCAGAAGGGTTGAGATCAACACATTACAAGACATCTCCCCGTGAACACACAGTGCAGAAGGGGTTGAGATCAACACATTACAAGACATCTCCCTGTAACACACAGTGCAGAAGGGTTGAGATCAACACATTACAAGACATCTCCCATAAAACACAGTGCAGAAGGGTTGAGATCAACACATTACAAGACATCTTAGTAAAACACAGTGCAGAAGGGTTGAGATCAACACATTCCAAGACATCTCCGTAACACACAGTGCAGAAGGGTTGAGATCAACACATTACAAGACATCTCCCGTAAACACAGTGCAGAAGGGTTGAGGATCAATACATTACAAGACATCTCCGTAGTACACACACAGTGCAGAAGGGTTGAGATCAACACATTACAAGACATTCATGTAACACACAGTGCAGAAGGGTTAAGATCAACACATTACAAGACATCTCCCATAACACACAGTGCAGAAGGGGGTTGAGATCAACACATTACAAGACATCTCCCATAACACACAGTGCAGAAGGGTTGAGATCAACACATTACAAGACATCATCCCATAACACACAGTGCAAAAAGGTTGAGATCAACACATTACAAGACATCTCCCATAAAACACAGTGCAGAAGGGTTGAGATCAACACAACAAGACATCTCCCATGACACAGTGCAGAAGGTCTGAGATCAACACATTACAAGACATCTCCGTAACACACAGTGCAGAAGGGTTGAGATCAACACATTACAAGACATCTCCCCGTTTAACACACAGTGCAGAAGGGTTGAGATCAACACATTACAAGACATCTCTGTAACACACAGTGCAGAAGGGTTGAGATCAACACATTACAAGACATCTCATGTAACACACAGTGCAGAAGGGTTGAGATCAACACATTACAAGACATCTTAGTAGACACACAGTGAAGGGTTGGAGATCAACACATTACAGGACATCTCCGTAACACACAGTGCAGAAGGGTTGAGATCAACACATTACAAGACATCTCTGTTAGAACACACAGTGCAGAAGGGTTGAGATCAACACATTACAAGACATCTATGTTAACACACAGTGCAGAAGGGTTGAGATCAACACATTACAAGACATCTCCGTAACACACAGTGCAGAAGGGTTAAGATCAACACATTACAAGACATGTTTATGTAACACACAGTGTGCAGAAGGGTTGAGATCAAATACATTACAAGACATCTCCCATAACACACAGTGCAGAAGGGTTGAGATCAACACATTACAAGACATCTCCTGTTGAATGACACAGTGCAGAAGGGTTGAGATCAACACATTACAAGACATCTTTATGTAGTACACACAGTGCAGAAGGGTTGAGATCAACACATTACAAGACATCTTAGTAATACACAGTGCAGAAGGGTTGAGATCAACACATTACAAGACATCTTGTTAACACACAGTGCAGAAGGGTTGAGATCAACACATTACAAGACATCTCCCATAAAGCACAGTGCAGAAGGGTTGAGATCAACACATTACAAGACATTCCCATAACACACAGTGCAGAAGGGTTGAGATCAACACTGTACAAGACATCTCCCATAACACACAGTGCAGAAGGGTTGAGATCAACACATTACAAGACATCTCCCATAACACACAGTGCAGAAGGGTTTGAGATCAACACATTACAAGACATCTCCCATAAAGCACAGTGCAGAAGGGTGGAGATCAACACATTACAAGACATCTCTTGTTTGTTAACACAGTGCAGAAGGGTTAAGATAAACACATTACAAGACATCTCCCATAACACAGTGGAGAAGGGGGTTGAGATCAACACATTACAAGACATCTCCCCGTAACACACAGTGCAGAAGGGTTGAGATCAACACATTACAAGACATCTCCCATAAAACACAGTGCAGAAGGGTTGAGATCAACACATTACAAGACATCTCTCCGAAAAAACACAGTGCAGAAGGGTTGAGATCAACACATTCCAAGACATCTTTATGTTAACACACAGTGCAGAAGGGTTGAGATCAACACATTACAAGACATCTCCAAAAAACACAGTGCAGAAGGGTTGAGATCAACACATTCCAAGACATCTTAGTAACACAGTGCAGAAGGGTTGAGATCAATACATTACAAGACATCTCTAGAACACACAGTGCAGAAGGGTTGAGATCAACACATTACAAGACATCTCCCGTTAACACACAGTGCAGAGGTGGGGTTAAGATCAACACATTACAAGACATCTCCCATACACACAGTGCAGAAGGGTTGAGATCAACACATTACAAGACATCTGTTTATAACACACAGTGCAGAATGGTTAAGATCAATACATTACAAGACATCTCCCATAACACACAGTGCAGAAGGGTTGAGATCAACACATTACAAGACATCTCCGTGTAACACAGTGCAGAAGGGTTGAGATCAACACATTACAAGACATCTCCCATAACACACAGTGCAGAAGGGTTGAGATCAACACATTACAAGACATCTCCCATAAAGCACAGTGCAGAAGGGTTGAGACCATTACAAGACATCTCCCATAACACACAGTGCAGAAGGGTTGAGATCAACACATTACAAGACATCTCCCATAACACACAGTGGAGAAGGGTTGAGATCAACACATTACAAGACATCTCCCATAACACACAGTGCAGAAGGGTTGAGATCAAACACATTACAAGACATCTCCTTGTAACACACAGTGCAGAAGGGTTGAGATCAACACATTACAAGACATCTCCCGTAACACACAGTGCAGAAGGGTTGAGATCAACACATTACAAGACATCTCCCATAACACACAGTGGAGAAGGGTTGAGATCAACACATAACAAGACATCTCCCATAACACAGAGTGCAGAAGGGTTGAGATCAACACATTACAAGACATCTCCCGTAACAAACAGTGCAGAAGGGTTGAGATCAACACATTACAAGACATCTCCCATAACACACAGTGCAGAAGGGTTGAGATCAACACATTACAAGACATCTCCAATAACACACAGTGCAGAAGGGTTGAGATCAACACATTACAAGACATCTCCCATAACACACAGTGCAGAAGGGTTGAGATCAACACATTACAAGACATCTCCCATAACACACAGTGCAGAAGGGTTGAGATCAACACATTACAAGACATCTCCCATAACACACAGTGCAGAAGGGTTGAGATCAACACATTACAAGACATCTCCCATAACACACAGTGCAGAAGGGTTGAGATCAACACATTACAAGACATCTCCCATAACACACAGTGCAGAAGGGTTGAGATCAACACATTACAAGACATCTCCCAGAACACACAGTGCAGAAGGGTTGAGATCAACACATTACAAGACATCTCCCTGTAACACACAGTGCAGAAGGGTTGAGATCAACACATTACAAGACATCTTGTTTAACACACAGTGCAGAAGGGTTGAGATCAACACATTACAAGACATCTCCTGTAACACACAGTGCAGAAGGGTTGAGATCAACACATTACAAGACATCTCGTAACATACAGTGCAGAAGGGTTGAGATCAACACATTACAAGACATCTCCCTAACACAGTGCAGAAGGGTTGAGATCAACACATTACAAGACATCTCCGTAACACACAGTGCAGAAGGGTTGAGATCAACACATTACAAGACATCTCCCCATAACACACAGTGCAGAAGGGTTGAGATCAACACATTACAAGACATCTCCCATAACACACAGTGCAGAAGGGTTGAGATCAACACATTACAAGACATCTCCCATAACACACAGTGCAGAAGGGTTGAGATCAACACATTACAAGACATCTCCCATAACACACAGTGCAGAAGGGTTGAGGTCAACACATTACAAGACATCTCCCATAACACAGTGCAGAAGGGTTGAGATCAACACATTACAAGACATCTCCCATAAAGCACAGTGCAGAAGGGTTGAGATCAACACATTACAAGACATCTCCCATAACACACAGTGCAGAAGGGTTGAGATCAACACATTACAAGACATCTCCCGTAACACACAGTGCAGAAGGGTTGAGATCAACACATTACAAGACATCTCCCGTAACACACAGTGCAGAAGGGTTGAGATCAACACATTACAAGACATCTCCCATAAACACACAGTGCAGAAGGGTTGAGATCAACACATTACAAGACATCTCCCATAACACACAGTGCAGAAGGGTTGAGATCAACACATTCAAACCAGGCCTGTCAGAGAATGTCTTAAATGTAAACACACTGCAGATTCTTCACTTGTTCAGGTCCTGTTCTCTGGTTGAACAATTTCCAACGTTTCCCTGCAATTCTAGGATCCCGATTTCCAGGGTCACAGAAGTCAGTTCTGATTGCTTCCTACCTGTGCTATCAATCTTAAGAATACTACAAGATGTTTTATATCAATGTATGTGTTATAGTTAAAAACTGGAAAAACCCAAGTCTTCCAAAAATGGAGAGAACTCAGCTTGTATATATTAAGTCATGAGCTCATCTCAATGCTCTTACCAATACCCAAATACATATCAAAGCACCAAGAAACACGGAAACAACTATCCAGAGAACTATAACAAGACAAATCTATTTTGTACAGTAGCATCTTGAAATTGGTGTCCTTTTTTCATAACACTCTTGAGGACATTATAAAGTACTACAGAAACCATAAAAACGCATCTGTTTTTTGTCGACACTATATATTTTTGTATTATTATTATTGTGTCCTCTGCTTAGTGTTTTCAAAGACCTGAGGGACCTTACAGTACTTCCTGAAGGTTTTGTTGTAGAATAATATTTTTAGTGAGTAAATGTTCCTCTTCAGTATTTGCAGTACGTGTCTTATTGTTGATAGGGTAATTGGTTGCTTCTTGGTTGTGCAGTAATTGGTGTAAATGGGTGCAATACAAGTATAAGCAATGCTAGGCGTGTGGGTTTCTATCATTGTTAACTTCAGTATGAAGGAATGCAGCATCCACTGTTTTAGTGGCACTGAAGCAGAACATACGTCAGTTTGTCAGACATTTCTACTCCAGATGTGCCTTGTTAGCAGCAGCTGGACAGTAATTCAGAACAGCCTCAGGTCCGTTTCACTAACCCTGTTACAGCAAATTCACTTTTATCAGCTGCAACAAAGTACCAGGCCCGCCGCCAGCCCCCCTAAAAACACACCGTTGTGTTCAGTATGCTGGTATATTAAAGCGCGTTACTATAATACATATGACTCCATGGATAAGACTCTTACACTTGAATTAAATCAATGTACCGACAAGCAGCAACACGCAATACAAAAACGAAACTGATTTCAATACATGCACAGCAAACGAAACTACCGTGCTTAACAGAATAAACAGACGTGCTCACAGAAGTATTTCATTTAAAGCAGCTTCCAGATAGATATTTGCACTCGGCTGTCAGCTACACCGCGTCTTGAATCCTGGTGCTGATTTCTCTAATGATGGGACCGGGTAGTAAGCTCGGTCTCCATCAAAATACTATCTAACTGGTCCATGGACGCAGCTTCCCTTTCGCTTGTTTTGCAGCTTCGCCCGGTTCACTGCTTATTCCAGTTTCACGCGAGTTCAGGACCTCAATTAACACTTTATTTTCTTTCAATACTTTTGCATTTAGCTGTTTAGTCCGTTTGGCATCATTGTTGTTTTGTTATTTGGTCTACACGCACACACAGTAACTCAAATAACAGCCGCAACAGACTCGTCAGAAGGGACGCCTTGTTAACATTCACACAAAATACGATTTACTTTCAGAGTGGCGACTGCCAGTTTCAAACTATTTGTTTTTTCCTTAAAACAGGCAAATCCTGCGAGGAAGCCCCGTAGTATTTGTAATGTATATTTATTGAAGACAGTAAATATTTCTAGTGTAAAACTGACCTGCAGCAGCTGCATGAACCCAGCAGAGAATCCCGAGTACAGTCATCCGGATCATCTCCGATAGTCTTCACAAAGCAATATATTTAAATACCATACTCGGTTATAAACAATGGATTTGTTTGTGACATGTGGATATTTAATATTGAATATGTTTAATAGAAATCTTCTGCCTTTTGCCAACCAGCAACTGATCAAACTGCTTATCAGAAACTCTCTGTCTGGAATTTTGTGATTGGCTATACAAACGTGGTTCAGCCAATAGGAAGAGAGCGTTGGGAGTATCTAGGTAAAAACAGTGTTTTTCAGGTGTGTGTCTCTGAAGTGAAAGAGAATCGTGTTGTAAAGAATGCAAACATACCTGTATGTATGTCAGCAGCCGATCAAGTTTCACAACTGCGGGGTTTCTATACGGCATGGAAAACCTGTATGGAACACGATAGCCAGGAAGTGCAGATTTATCAAACCAGAATCACGAATTGTATAAAAACAGTATTTTGTTTGCTTGCATTAGTGTTATATTTAACAGCATAAACACACGAGCTTACGAATTAAATACTGACACTCACACACACTCAGACACACACACTCACAATAAGGAATAAACTACACCAAAGTGTGCATAATAAGTGTGCAATCGTATCAAGGCTTGTGGTGGAAAGTTAAGTGACGAGACCAAACTACTGTACAACTAAAATAATCATATTGTAACTACAACTTAGAAGCGGGCTCTGGAGGCAGGGGAGCGTAGAGGAGGTGGAGGCAGTCTTCTAGTGCAGGTGGAGCGGAGAGGTCGAGTGGGGGTGTAGGGAGAGATGAGGGTCTGGAGGTAGCTGGGTGCAGTCTGGTCAAGTCATCTGTAGGCAAGTACTAGAGTCTTGAACTGGATGTGAGCAGTGATCGGCAGCCAGTGGAGTGAGCGGAGTAGTGGAGTTGCATGGGAGAAGCGAGGCAGAGAGAACACCAGGTGAGCAGCGGAGTTCTGGATGAGCTGGAGCTGACGGGTGGCGGATGCAGGGAGGCTGGCCAGGAGGGAGTTGCAGTAGTCTAGGCGGGAGAGTACCAGGGTCTGGCCGAGGAGTTGCATGGAGCAGTTGGTGAGGAAGGGTCGGATTCTTCGTATGTTGCTCAGGAAGAATCGGCAGGTGCGTGCCAGAGTGGAGATGTGCTGGGAGTAGGAGAGGCAGGGGTCCAGGGTTACTCTGAAGTTCCTGGCTGAGGAGGAGGGAAAGAGAGTGGTAGATTCCAGAGGAATGGAGATAGAGTGATCAGAAGAGGGGGAAGATAAGGAGGTGAAGAAAAGGAGGTTAGATTTAGAGAGGTTGAGTTTGAGGTGATGCAAGTGCATCCAGGAGGAGATAGCAGATAGACAGGTAGAGGATACAGGAGGGGATGGTGGAGTCAGAGGGGGGGGAAGGAGAGGAAAATCTGAGCATCATCAGCATAGAAGTGGTATGAGAAACCATAGGATGCAATGAGGGGGCCCAGGGAGCGGGTAGAGAGAGGACAGGAGAGGACCCAAGACTGACCCTTGGGGGACTCCTGTTGAGAGAGGGCGAGGTGTGGAGGTTGCTCCACGTCAGGTTACCTGGTGGGGTGTGGTTGGAGAGGTAGGGAGGAGAACCAGACAAGAGCAGTGCCGGAGATTCCCAGGTCAGCGAGAGAGGATAGTAGAATAGAGTGATCGACAGTGTCAAAGGCAGCAGAGGTCGAGGAGAATTAGGACAGAGGAGAGAGGCAGCTCGGCAGAGTTTAGTGAGTTAATGACAGACAGGAGGGCAGTTTCCGTGCAGTGATCAGAGCGGAAGCCAGATTGGAGAGGGTCGAGCAGAGTGGTTGGACAGGAAAGCAGAGAGCTGGCGGTGTACAGTCCTTTCGAGGGTTTTAGAGAGGAAGGGTAGGAGGGAGACAGGACGGTAGCTCTGGATGGAGGTGGGATCGAGGGTAGGTTGTTTGAGGAGGGGGGTGATAGAGGCTTGTTTGAAGGCAGAGGGAAAGAGGCCAGAGAGAGGTGTTGAGAACGGACGAGATGAAAGGGAGTAGAGCAGGAGCAGCAGCTTGAAAGAGGTGAGTGGGGAGGGGGTCCAGGGCGCATGTGGTGGGTTTGTGGCCCTGGAGGAGGGAGGAGAGGTCAGAGTCTGAGAGGGGAGATAAGGAGGGTGAGTTAGTAGGGGAGACAAAGGGTGTCCATGAATATCCACCTGACAGAAAACAGTAGTTAAGATACTTCAATACTTATGGACTAATAACCATACACCAGAAGGATTACCTGATGAGATATCAAAGCAAGAAAAGGAATTACCAGTCTGGCATTGTGGCGGAGTGTCCCGCCCCTTTGTTTGTTATTTATTTATATTATGATTTATGTTTTATATTGCAGCGAAAGCCGATTTGTTATTTGTTATTGTTTTGTATTTTAAAAACTTTGTGAGGGTGCGTGGCTGATCAGCTACTGATTATTTAACTAGCTGACAGTCACGCATCTTTACTAAACTCGTGCAGACTGTGGCCAAGGGGTAATAATAAATTAATGGCTAGTTAACCCCTCGGCCAGAATATAAAAGCCTCCAGCTGTCCACGCTAGAGTGGAGGGTGTATTAGGAGTGAGAGCGGAGAGAGAAAACTAAACATAAAATAACTGCTAAGCATGCTGGTTTACACCAGCATGATACTTATTTGTTTGGCCAACGCGCCTTTTTGTTTGTTTGTTTAAATCTTTTGTTTTTGATTTATTATTTAATAAAAGAAGCTGAACGCCGTAGCGTTTCAGCTCTCACCCGCTACTTCCTGAGTCTGTGTTTCTGGTCTGACGTCATCACTGAAGGCATCCTGTCACAGGCACATGAAACTACCTGTCCTTATTGACCTGGACCAACCCCACTTGACCTTTCAGAACCAAAAATAGTGACCAAAAATGCATTGTATGTGGACTTATCCACACAGGTTAGTGTTTATTCCTCTTTCTCTATACATTAATAATGATGTATGTAGCATTTTCTTAAGATTGCTTGTGTTGGAATATGTAGGCATCCAGGTGTATGTGAAGACATGCCCAGTCTGTGAAACGCCTGTCTAACTTCAGGATTGCATTGTTTCACTGACTGGGTTTCCTAACCTTTCCGCTGTGCATTCTATAGTTTTTGGACAATAGTTATTCCTGTGAATGCCTTATAAGGAGATAAAATGTCAGAAAATAATTATAAAAAAGAATAACAACCAGAAAGCCAACAGTGGCCAACAGAAGCAAGAGATAGAAAGGAGTGGAAAGGGTTGGGAGGCCTTCATCCTGCAGTGAACTGAAAATGGCTAATCAGGATGAAGATGATTTTTTGAATAAGCAGGAAAATTACTTTATGATCCACAATGCCAACCACAATTGAAGAGGCCAAGCTAATACATCTTCTTGAATCTGGAAAGTAAAATGTAAAATGCTGAAAAGGTAGGGATGGACTGAAATTCATTATAAGCAAAGATGCTTCTCTTTTATTACAACAAAAAAGGATGATCATGTTTCTTGATGTTACTCCAAATATGACATATTTGACTATTTCTATTGCTATCCTTTTCCTCTCTGAAGGTGGAGTGTTGTACACGGGATGCATGCACTCTGGTATATTACTGCTCAAGAATCTGCTGGAGACGCATTACTGAGCTTCAAACACCCTCTGAACATGCACATCTCGCGCATCGCAGGTAGAGTTGCAAGACACACCTGCTCAAGCAAAAACATTAAATACAGTTACCTGGGCTAGCTGCATTGAAGTTCAGAGGTGTAGGTGTGCAGACAGAACATGCAGCAGCTGACCGATACACCAAGTGCATCCTTTCACTGGAACTGAAGAGCGTTATTCACTTGATGACCGTTTCCATGAAAAAAACCAAGAGACACCAGAAGAGAGATTGAGGAGCACGACATTGTTGCCAGAGCTCTCTGGAATTAATACTTCTGAAGCTGAACAGTTAAACAGGGAGCTTTTCATCCAGTCGTTACTTTACATGTGAAATGAAAGACACTCATTTTATTCATTGAGGCTAATCTTTCACCTTCACAATGAAAAGATCAATCTGCAATTCCATAAACGTTTGAAGACACAAACATCGGATCCTCCTTTATGGAGCAGGTTACTGTAGCAACTCTAAAAAGTGTTATGCAGTTTTACTTAAATGTTCTACTTAACTTATAATGCTATACTTAACCAATTGATTTTATCAGTTTCTTATTTTATTATAACACTTATTTTGAAAGTATCTCACAAATACAATACATTTTAAGATGTGATAATTTATGAAATGTGACTACCATCATTGTGATGTATTTTGATTTTATAATTTTCATTACTTTGCTTGTAGAGCAATGAATGCAAACAGTAAAAAAGTGATCACCTTCACCAGGAGAGAAAAGCTTTAGGGGACTTCATGACAGGGTGAAGAGGCCGGCGGCACGACAGGGTGAAGAGGCCGGCGGTACGACAGGGTGAAGAGGCAGGCGGTATGACAGGGTGAAGAGGCCGGCGGCACGACAGGGTGAAGAGGCAGGCGGTATAACAGGGTGAAGAGGCCGGCGGTATAACAGGGTGAAGAGGAGGTGATGCGACAGGGTGAAGGCAGTGATGACAGGGTGAAGAGGGCATGCGACAGGGTGAAGAGGCGGGCGATGCGACAGGGTGAATAGGTGAAGAGGGCAGGGTGATGACAGGGTGAAAGGGGAAGGCGGTATGACAGGGTGAAGAGGCCGGCGGTACGACAGGGTGAAGAGGCCGGCGGTATGACAGGGTGAAGAGGCCGGCGGCACGACAGGGTGAAGAGGCCGGCGGCACGACAGGGTGAAGAGGCGGCAACCACAAGGGTGAAGAGGAAACAAGCATGCGACAGGGTGAAAGGCAGGCGGTATACAAAGGGTGAAAAGGCAAAGATACCCTGACGGAGGTGAAGAAGGCAGGCGGCACGACAGGGTGAAGAAGGCCGGCAAACCTGCGACAGGGTGAAGAGGCGGACAGGGTGAAGAGGCCAAGATCGACAGGGTGAAGAGGCAGGCGGTATAACAGGGTGAAGAGGCCGAACATATATATAACGACAGGGTGAAGACCAATGTGATGCGACAGAATGAAAAGGCAGGCGGTATAACAGGGTGTAAAGGCATATGCGGCACGACAGGGTGAAGAGGCCGGCGGTATGACAGGGTGAAGAGGCCGGCGGCACGACAGGGTGAAGAGGCAGGCGGTAGCAGGTTTTCTTTTGACATGTTCCTCATACAAAAGGAAAATAAGGCACTGGAAATCATTTTAGTTTAAAATCATAAAACCATGTCACCTACTGAGTAAAACACACTTTAACGTGCACATAAAGTAGTGAGCCTAACGTGCACTATAAATCTAAATTTACTGTCCCATTTACTAACAGAGAACACATTAATTTATGTGCACAGTAATTTACATACCACAGCGTGCGCAGTACAGGTATTTTGTGAGCGGTAATTTAATGTGCACGATGATGTCAGAGACTTACCTATGACCCTGTGGTATAAAACGCCCCTGCAGTCCAGGCGTATCTTTTGGTCAGTGGTTTATTGTGAAGGTGAAGGTGACTTACATTGACTGAAAATGAGCGATCAAGAGACGCAGCCCTCCGCAGGAGACAGGCAGAGGCAACGCAAACTAAAACTGTACGCAGAGGAGTTAGACATTCTAGTGGAAGAGGTTGTTTGAAATTATAATACCTGTTTGGTCCAGTATTTTATTTAACCACGCTATTATTTATACCAATGTAATGAACTGTAAAATACAATCTAAGAAATTATAACATTCATTCATTCACGCTTAATATAACCTGTTATTTACAGGTCATTTTCACTGCTCTATATCAAAACTGCAATGCAAGTAACGCCTCCATGATGCCAGATAGATTTCAGCTGAGCGCAATTTTACAATTTTCCTCTTTTATAAAACAATGAAATGTTGTTAGCTAGTAGGGGTTCGTTCTTTCACCTACGTAACATTGATACTACTGCGCAAGTGCGTAACACAGTTCATTGCTGTAATGGGTTTGCATTAGTAGCATTTAGTAAAACAACTAGCGGTGCTTCCGTCTCGTGTGTCTTTATTTTGCTGTTTAAAGAAAACATAACGCGATTTTAGAAGAGATTTTTTAGTTTATTCCAGCAGTATCTTGCAAAAGTGGCCATGAGGTCCCGAAATTAGACCCTTGTTAGTTGATCACCGTAAACAGACTTAACATTTGATTCGTCAGCTTGGGTGTTTGTGTTTAATAATACAACAGTAATGTTAGAAAACAAAACACTCTTTTAATTTTTTGGCTTTACATACCGTATAGAAACCCCACTGCTGGGAAACTCGAGGGTCCGCTGTCATACAAAACCGTTTACTTGCTTTTCAACACAATTCTGTTTAAACCTGGAAAGACAGTTTTACCCAGAGCCTTCAGATGCTCGCTTCCTATTGGCTGAACCGCGGTTCTTGTAGCCAATCACGGAATCCTAGACTGAGACAGTTTTTGATAAGCAGTGTATTCAGTTCCTGGTTGGCAAAAGGTAGAAGATTTATGTTGAAACTATTTGTCACAAAAGTGTTCTTGTTTATAACTCTTGTTTATATTCTTGTTATTTAAATATATTGCTTTGTGAAGACTATCGGAGATGATCCGGATGACTGTACTCGGGATTCTCTGCTGGGTTCATGCAGCTGCTGCAGGTCAGTTTTTACACTCGAAATATTTACTGTCTTCAATTCAAAACTAGAGACGTCCTCGCAAAATTAGCTTCCTTGTGCCGAGCCTGTTGGTGTTATTAGTTACTGTGTGCGTGTGTGTAGACCTAATAACCCGAAAAATACAAAAATAAAAAAATGATGCCAAACGGACTAAACAGTCAAATGCAAAAGTATTGAAATAAAGTGTTAATTGAGGTCCTGAACTCGCGTGAAACTGGAATAAGCAGTGAACTGGGCGAAGCTGCAGAACAAATGAAAATAAGGGAATCTGCGAGCATGGACCAACTTGACAGTATTTTGAGGAAGACCGAGCTTACTACCCGGTCCCATCATTGGAGAAATCAGCACCAGGATTCAAGGGGATATCGTAGCCTACAGCCTAGCGCAAATGTCTGGAAGCTGCTTTAAATTAGATGCTTCTGTTCTGTGAGCACGTCAGTTCCTTTGTATTACGCAAGGTAGTTTCGTTTACTGTGCATGTATTGCAGTTAGTTTCGCTTGTTTATTACGTGTTGCTTGTCGGTACATTGATTGAACTGAGGTATAATTTATCCATTGAGTCATATGCAGCACAGGAACGGGCTTTAATAAACCAGCGGGCTAAACGAGAACTCGGCGTGTGCTTTTAGGGGGACTGGCGGCTTTGTAGCAACTGATGCAAATTAATTTGCTGTAACAGAGTCACTGAAACGGGCATGAAGCCGTTCTGTGTTACTGTCCTCCTGCTGCTAACAAGTCACATTTGGAATACAAATATCTGACAAACTAGCATATCTAAAGTACCTGTTTCTGTGCCACTAAAACAGTGGATGTTGCATTTCTCCAAACTGATTCTCACAATTATAGAAACCCACACACCTAGCATTGCTTATACTTGTATTGCACCCATTTACACCAATTACTGCACAACCAAGAAGCAACCAATTACCCTATCAACAATAAGACACGTACTGCAAATACTGAAGCACATCATTTACTCACTAAAAATGGTAAAAACAAATTTAATGTGACATTTAAAATCTCTTTGGGGCGTACATTTGTGAAACCCCTTAATTTCGGAGGTGAAACAGGTTTGACTGCTGTTTAACCCCTAGTCTGTTTCATGATTGTTGGATGCTGTTGAAGCAAAGGTTTAGGGCAGGGGTATTCAGTCTCGGAGGTGAAACAGGTTTTATTCCTGTTTTAACCCTTAGTCAGTTTCATGATTGTTGGATGCTGTTGAAACGAAACAAAGGTTTAGCGGACATGCTTTCTTCCGCTTGTAGAAGAATGTGGATAATGGCAACAGAAAGTGAAACGAGAAGATGTTTTATTAGTATGATTATCCACAGTCCAATAACATCCTGAGGTTAACGAAAATGTCCATTTCAAATTGCATCTCTCTACCTCTATTCTACAGCTGGTTTCACAGACCCTCATTAGCACTAATCCTGGACTACCTCACCCAATGTAACATTAGGTACCTCCTCTGCTGTGATCCCCATCCCTGGATCTGTCATTGCTTTATCCTCCTCTGCTGTGATTCCCATCCCTGGATCTGTCATTGCTTTATCCTCCTCTGCTCTGATTCCAATCCCTGGATCTGTCATTGCTTTATCCTCCTCTGCTGTGATTCCCATCCCTGGATCTGTCATTGCTTTATCCTCCTCTGCTCTGATTCCAATCCCTGGATCTGTCATTGCTTTATCCTCCTCTGCTGTGATTCCCATCCCTAGATCTGTCATTGCTTTATCCTCCTGCTGTGATTCCCATCCCTGGATCTGTCATTGCTTTATCCTCCTGCTGTGATCCCCATCCCAGGATCTGTCATTGCTTTATCCTCCTCTGCTGTGATTCCCATCCCTGGATCTGTCATTGCTTTATCCTCCTGCTGTGATCCCCATCCCAGGATCTGTCATTGCTTTATCCTCCTCTGCTGTGATTCCCTTCCCTGGATCTGTCATTGCTTTATCCTCCTGCTGTGATTCCCATCCCTGGATCTGTCATTGCTTTATCCTCCTGCTGTGATCCCCATCCCTGGATCTGTCATTGCTTTATCCTCCTCTGCTCTGATTCGCATCCCTGGATCTGGCATTGCTTTATCCTCCTCTGCTGTGATCCCCATCCCAGGATCTGTCATTGCTTTATCCTCCTCTGCTGTGATTCCCTTCCCTGGATCTGTCATTGCTTTATCCTCCTGCTGTGATCCCCATCCCAGGATCTGTCATTGCTTTATCCTCCTCTGCTCTGATTCCCATCCCTGGATCTGGCATTGCTTTATCCTCCTCTGCTGTGATCCCCATCCCAGGATCTGTCATTGCTTTATCCTCCTCTGCTGTGATTCCTTCCCTGGATCTGTCATTGCTTTATCCTCCTGCTGTGATCCCCATCCCAGGATCTGTCATTGCTTTATCCTCCTGCTGTGATTCCCATCCCTGGATCTGGCATTGCTTTATCCTCCTGCTGTGATTTCCATCCCTGGATCTGTCATTGCTTTATCCTCCTGCTGTGATCCCCATCCCAGGATCTGTCATTGCTTTATCCCCCTCTGCTCTGATTCCCAGCCCTGGATCTGTCATTGCTTTATCCTCCTGCTGTGATCCCCATCCCAGGATCTGTCATTGCTTTATCCCCCTCTGCTCTGATTCCCAGCCCTGGATCTGTCATTGCTTTATCCTCCTGCTGTGATCCCCATACCAGGATCTGTCATTGCTTTATCCTCCTCTGCTGTGATTCCCATCCCTGGATCTGTCATTGCTTTATCCTCTCTGTGATCCCATCCCAGGATCTGTCATTGCTTTATCCTCCTCTGCTGTGATTCCAATCCCAGGATCTGTCATTGCTTTATCCTCCTCTGCTCCGATTCCAATCCCTGGATCTGACATTGCTTTATCCTCCTGCTGTGATTCCCATCCCTGGATCTGTCATTGCTTTATCCTCCTCTGCTGTGATTCCCTTCCCTGGATCTGTCATTGCTTTATCCTCTGCTGTGATTCCCTTCCCTGGATCTGTCATTGCTTTATCCTCCTGCTGTGATTCCCATCCCTGGATCTGTCATTGCTTTATCCTCCTCTGCTGTGATTCCCTTCCCTGGATCTGTCATTACTTTATCCTCCTCTGCTGTGATTCCCTTCCCTGGATCTGTCATTGCTTTATCCTCCTGCTGTGATTCCCATCCCTGGATCTGTCATTGCTTTATCCTCCTCTGCTCTGATTCCCATCCCTGGATCTGTCATTGCTTTATCCTCCTCTGCTGTGATTCCCAGCCCTGGATCTGTCATTGCTTTATCCTCCTCTGCTGTGATTCCCAGCCATGGATCTGTCATTGCTGTATCCTCCTGCTGTGATCCCCATACCAGGATCTGTCATTGCTTTATCCTCCTCTGCTGTGATCCCCATCCCAGGATCTGTCATTGCTTTATCCTCCTCTGCTGTGATTCCAATCCCAGGATCTGTCATTGCTTTATCCTCCTCTGCTCTGATTCCAATCCCTGGATCTGACATTGCTTTATCCTCCTCTGCTGTGATTCCCTTCCCTGGATCTGTCATTGCTTTATCCTCCTCTGCTCTGATTCCCTTCCCTGGATCTGTCATTGCTTTATCCTCCTGCTGTGATTCCCATCCCTGGATCTGTCATTGCTTTATCCTCCTGCTCTGATTCCCATCCCTGGATCTGTCATTGCTTTATCCTCCTGCTGTGATTCCCATCCCTGGATCTGTCATTGCTTTATCCTCCTGCTGTGATCCCCATCCCTGGATCTGTCATTGCTTTATCCTCCTCTGCTGTGATTCCCATCCCTGGATCTGTCATTGCTTTATCCTCCTCTGCTGTGATTCCCTTCCCTGGATCTGTCATTACTTTATCCTCCTCTGCTGTGATTCCCTTCCCTGGATCTGTCATTGCTTTATCCTCCTCTGCTGTGATTCCCATCTCTGGATCTGTCATTGCTTTATCCTCCTCTGCTCTGATTCCCTTCCCTGGATCTGTCATTGCTTTATCCTCCTGCTGTGATTCCCATCCCTGGATCTGTCATTTTCTTTATCCTCCTCTGCTCTGATTCCCATCCTGGATCTGTCATTTTTTATCCTCCTCTCTGATTCCCATCCCTGGATCTGTCATTTGCTTTATCCTCCTGCTGTGATCCCCAGCCCTGGATCTGTCATTGCTTTATCCTCCTCTGCTGTGATCCCCATCCCTGGATCTGTCATTGCTTTATCCTCCTCTGCTGTGATTCCTTCCTGGATCTGTCATTTTGCTTTATCCTCCTGCTGTGATTCCCATCCCTGGATCTGTCATTTGCTTTATCCTCCTCTGCTGTGATCCCCATCCCTGGATCTGTCATTGCTTTATCCTCCTCTGCTGTGATTCCCTTCCTGGATCTGTCTGTTTTTATCCTCCTCTGCTCTGATTCCCTTCCCTGGATCTGTCATTTGCTTTATCCTCCTGCTGTGATTCCCATCCTGGATCTGTCATTGCTTTATCCTCCTCTGCTCTGATTCCCATCCCTGGATCTGTCATTGCTTTATCCCTCCTGCTGTGATTCCCCATCCCTGGATCTGTCGCTTTTATCCTCCTCAGCTGTGATTCCCTTTCCTGGATCTGTCATTGCTTTATCCTCCTGCTGTGATCCCCATCCCAGGATCTGTCATTGCTTTATCCTCCTCTGCTGTGATCCCCATCCCTGGATCTGGCATTGCTTTATCCTCCTGCTGTGATCCCCATCCCAGGATCTGTCATTGCTTTATCCTCCTCTGCTGTGATTCCCTTCCCTGGATCTGTCATTGCTTTATCCTCCTCTGCTGTGATTCCAGTACCTGGATCTGTCATTGCTTTATCCTCCTCTGCTCTGATTCCCTTCCCTGGATCTGTCATTGCTTTATCCTCCTGCTCTGATTCCCATCCCTGGATCTGTCATTGCTTTATCCTCCTGCTGTGATTCCCATCCCTGGATCTGTCATTGCTTTGTCCTAACCGATATAGAATACAGTGCAGCGTCTATCCAGTGTAGTGAAGATCACATGGGAAAAGGCACCCTAACCGACAGATAGGAAGTCGGGACTACATTTCCGCGCAGGCACTGCTTTAGGTGTTGGAGCGGTAGGGATAATACACCTGCTGGGTGTATAACGAGCACGAGCACTGTGTACGGG